>JALIZH010001365.1:0-12540 GCA_030522465.1 Rhipicephalus appendiculatus
ATATGTGCAGCGAGAAGAAATAGGGAAAGAAAGCGTTGGTGTTGCAGAAAAAGCCTTAATCTTGCTATGTCGAGTGTATCGTATATGCTACGCTAATATGATGGCTAAAAATTCAGATTTATACATGCGAAACGTAAGTACAGCCTGTGACGTAGCCATTTTGATAAGCGGGAGTGAGTTTCAATTAGTAAATAATTCAGTAAAACAATTAGTATTTAATTAGTCCGTGTAATATTAAAGTGAGAGCTCAAGTGACATTAAAGTCATTTTCTCGTACAAATATACTTTCTGTGACTAGAAAAGAACGAAACAATATGTTTGTAATGTTCTTGATGCGGAAACTGTCTTTTTCGCATTAAGGGTTAGGCCTCGTGTTTGCAATCAATCCGAGACAAGTTGTGAAGCAGTGACGAATGGTGGAAGACCCTGTGAAAAAAGTCCAAGGCGCTAATACTGACGACGCACAAAATGCTAATTAATTAAAGCGAGAAAGTCCAACGAGTGTACTTACTACTGCGGCAATATCCGTCGCATTCGTCCTTCGATGCGAAAGATTCCATTTCTATCGCATGTTCTTTCACACTTATTAGAAATTGCATTAAACCTCCATGTTGGCTGATCACATGATCTATAGTTTACAGCATTTAAAGGTCCTGACAGGCATCGTTGGTCTGCGTTATAAAGAGTTAGAGTGAGAGAAAGAAAAAAAAGAAAATGTAATATTGACAATCGCATTCACATTAACAAAATATGTAGCGTCTCTATTATTACTCTTCTTCGTCCTACGCTGTGTGTGGAAACGGTGTCATAGAAAATTTCCTGAGAGCAGTGAGCGTTCTTTAACGTGACAGGGAAGATGTGAAGTCATTGAGTGGCTTTCCTTGCGTGCGTTCTTCGCTCATCTGAAGCCTAAAGGCAATTCATCATCGTATTTTCAACCAAAGAGGGATATGTAAAGAAGGCAGTAGTTCAGGAGGACGTGGAGGCTTGGAGAGATGAATTGGAAAAATAACGAATAAATGCAGCCTTTATGGCCGTAAAGTCCAGGATTATGCCAATGTCTCTGCTCGTGTCGTGTAAGTTCCGAAACCCTACCGCTCTTACATAGGTCTGTTCTGACCGCTCAGAAGCCGGAGTGTCTCCATCTTTAAATTTATAAAAACCGTTATTCCTCAATCATCACTGCCCGTGGTGACGACTCCTCGCACGAGTTCTTATGGTGTAGTGCACGTACCTCTGCCGCTCGCATGCACAAGCTCTCAATGTTAGAAGGTTTTACCACTTCGCTTGATCTGATTTCCAACAATAAATGAATGAATAAATAACTAAATAAATAAATAAATAAACAAACAAATAAATAAATAAATAAATAAATAAATAAATAAATAAATAACAGAACAAATTAACGAGATACCGGTGTCCTGCAAAGAATCGCGATATAATCGATACATCTTAAACGTATCTCACTACTAAGCTACAAATGCATTTTTCGAATGTATCTCGATACCGAAAAACAAAAGAAATATATGTCCTAGACAGTATTACGATACTCTTGTATCGCGATACTGCCCAGCTCTGTAATTAGGTTAGTGAACTTTCCCACTGATGAAATTTCAGGTCTTTAAAGAAGTACTGACACGAATTTTAAAAATTTTCGGATTGTGGCTCTAAATAAAAGTACTGGTGTCGAGAAACCTCAAACGAGTATTGTGGTACCTGGGAATGTATCGAATATATTTTTATTACCGCTACCTTAAAAAAACGCATTTCAGTTTCGATATCGAGGGGGCGGCTTCTCAGTGACGTGTCAGAGCAGTGTGACGTCACGGGAAGACGGCAACTGGCGACGTACTAATGGCAAATCTGTCATCTGCTTGTGGTGCACGTAAACAACGATGAGTGAATTGTCGTCCATTGAAGCTGACAGTGATTTCTGCGATTTATTCTGCGTGCAGGACCCAGAGCTCGCAAACTTGGGAACTGTCTTGACTCGTCCGGATAATGTCCATTGCAGTGGAGCTGGCTTGCAGATACTCAGGGACGAAAGCTTTAAAATCGAAATAAAATATTTTATACGTGTTGTCTGACTGCATACTGCATACCAAGGAAACGAAAAATGTCCCTTTTGCGATGTCTTCAAATCGTGTCAGTACTCCTTTAAGCCATGCATTGTGGACTCCTTATATTAAAAATGAGGCGCTTTCGCGACCGAAATATTCATCGTCATAGAAGATCTAAGAATTGTTACCGAGAGGCCATGAAACTTGAATACATACCATAAGCTGAGCTGTACGTAATAGGGTTTAGTAGCATCATATACTGTGAGATGATCGTGGCCGTGTTCAATCCGAACAACGGGAAGCATTGTAGATACAGGGGTATTTTCATTATGTTTCTACAGTACAGTGTGTATGATCGCATAAGAGCTTCTTTCTTTATAAGTAAGCCTTACACATTGACCGTGAGGCCCAACGTTGCTTGGGAACATCTTGCATAAACGCACCTGCTCTACTATTTCATTGGTGATTCGAATACAATTACCATTGTTGTTGCCCAAAATTTCTGCTGTTCGACCGTATCTGCGCACTTGTGCAATTCTCAAGCAAGCTATAAATGCTTTCAGGATAGCTTATTTCGGAAAGAAACACGCATGCAAGAACTCCCTTGGTACATATAAAAGAAAGCACTCTGCACATTGGAGTGATGGTGACGTAACACAGTTACCGACCTTCATGTAACTCGTGACGGTTAATGCGCGCTCGAAGAGCATCAAGTCGAATTGACGACATGTCGCACATTGGAAAAAAATTGCGCCTGACGTTTATTTTGTATAATTCTATACTTGTTACGAGTTAAAGGCACGCTTCGCTTGGTTTTGCAAAGACTATGCACACAGGCGGCGCCTGCAGTAGCTTCGATCTAGGCACGTTTCCGCGCTCGGTAAGCTTCTCCACGTATGATGTGATAGCCGGCACTGCAGCCTCCCTTTGCTCCGGCGTTTCAGCAGGCACCTTGACCTTTGCTTAAGATCTCGCAGCCCTCTATAACTGATTATCTACTGGATGATCGGATTCAGCCTGCCGCTCCTTCCCAGGAGGATGAGGAGGAATAAACTTTATTTATCGGGAATTGGAGTGGGAATTGGGGGGATCCATGTCGGACGCGGGGCCGGATTGGGATCCCAGGGGGGCCACAACACTACCAGACCAGTCCGCCAGCCTGGTCTGTCTATGCCTGTCTGTGCTCCTTAAGGACTTCTCCCAAGATTTCGGGACATGTACATGTCGCACCATCTCTCGGCGGCTGCCGGTTGCCCTGCCGTAACTGAATGGGAAGCACACACGCAAAAAAAAAAAGAATAAAGTCGTATCTCACGGAACGAAATATGATATTGAAAACGACGCTCGGTTTCAGATACTAGGGAACCACTCTACTCGGTTACAAGTGAAGATCAGTGCGGCTTTTCGCCGTCGAAGGGGCCGCCTTCCAGCCAAAGGCGTCGCCGTCTCAAAGTGACGTCGCGGCCGACCGCCTTCACGCCGCGCTCACGAGAGGAATCGCAAAGCGTGTCACGAAGCGGCCACGACGTCACGTCGATGCAGCGACACCGTTGGCTGGAAGGGGGTCCTTTGACGGCGAAAAGCCACACCGCTCTTCACTTGCAATCAAGAACATTTTAGGCGCCATTCTAATAACGTGCCACAAGGCGCCTACCTTCTAGGCCATTTGAAGATTTTACTAGACAGCCTATCAGAGCTGCCTCAATTTAGACCCATTCTGGCCTCTTTCAACTTCGACTGCGAAGCTCCGAGAAGAGGTTTCAAGTACGGCTCCTGGTTTTAGGCTGCCTGAGAAACGCTCTCTCAATTGATATACTACTTTACTGTGTAGCTAAAGCCATGTAACTTCCTCGGTCGTTTTTGTCGGCCTTATAGTTGTTTTCAAAGCCCATATCTGCTCCTACATTGTATCGGGGTGTGTCGGAACAGCCCGCGGTGCTGTCCGAAGTTTTTAACACGAAAGTGTTTTATGCCGGGGTCCACCAAGACATTAGCGACGTATTTCCGTCACGGAAGTGACGTCGAAAAAATACGCACGATCAGAAAGCAAAGAAAAAAGGTTCCGTCAATGGGAGTCGAACCCACGGCCTCTCGGTCAGCGAGAAGAGATGCCGGGCACGCTATCCACTACGCCACGGTCACATACTCTGTGCGCTTTACAAACGCGCCTTTTATATCTACCACTGTCCTCTCGCAGTGCTCTTGATAAAGTGAAGTAATGCATCATGACTGTGAAATCCATGATTAATTTCTTCAAAGCGTCGTTTCCAAGCGACTGTCCCATTAGGCGCGTTTCGAACAGTAAAAGTGTAATTTTGTCGACGCTTAACACACCTCCAGGTGTCGACCTTAGCCCAAGCGTCGCCTTCGGTCATGGTATCCATCCATACCAAAAATAACGCTTCGACGCTTGCCTACTTCGCCTGGCTGGAACTCCGCGCTCTACACTTACGCTCGCCCCACGAAAAATCGCGGCGGAAAGAAACGACGCTTGTTGCGTTTCCCTCTATACTCCATCTCGGAAGTACCTTGCAGCACTGTGGAAGGCAGGGCTTCTTAGCCAATAGGAAAGGCGAAAGCCCCCTCAAGAGGAGTGTTCATTCGCGTCGCGTCGTCTGCTCGTCGTCTCTTTGGCGTTGGCTCGCCTACCTTGTCGATACTTGCAACTATATAAACTTGCACGGCCGCTGGATATACTTGCAACAGTTAATACAAAACGCAAAAACCTCTGCGGGAACGCCACCTCACCGTTTCTTTATGTTCAGAAACCCACTTGTGCAGGGCGTGTGAAGAACGCGGTTCTTTTTATAACAGCGTTCATACTGGCGTTTTCACAGAGTTCTTTTTTGACAGCATGGTCGAAGCACTTTCAGCAGCAATCGCGCACCATTCTTGGGTGGAACAGCAAATTATTGGCACAGAAAACAATATATACATTCAGGGTGTTTCCCATCGTCAACGCATCACCAACGCTAATGTTGTGGCGACATCTGCTCAAATAACATCAAACCACTTTTACGGCTCGGCACCGCGTCGGTAGTCCTAGCAGCATCAAAACAAACGATCGATATCAATAATAGCGAAAGAAGACACATAATGCTTTGCCCTCAGCATTAGATTAGACTAAACGATGACAGATTATGCCACTTTTTTCTAGCTGTCCGGGCAGAGAGCCAGTAAGAAGCACGAATTCGGATGGAAGCGGGTGGTTTGGGGTGTATGGGGGGCTGCCATGTTGCTGTACGTCATCGCGGTTAGGGTGGTTATTACGGCTTACCAGCCGGTAATCTTTGCATTATTTCAGAAATTTCGAAGTGCATGCGTGAAGGGCCTAGCGTGCCACGTATCGCTGTAACGCGTCATGCGAGAAGCACAGCTAAAACTCTCGCGCCTAGTTGATAATGAGAGTTAAGGCCGGAACTATATTATGTGCTGCGCAATGACACTGCCTGTGTACTCCTCGTAGCTTCGGCAGTGCTGCAAGGTAGTTGTGAGATGGAGTATAGTCGGGCAGTGGCGTTTTATACTCTAACATGCCGTGAGTAGACGACCTTAGCCCATGTTCAGCGTCTATTCAGTGACGCTCTGATGGCTGTCACACCGCGTCCTCTGATTCTGCTCTCACTGTTAACTACTACAGCTACCACAAGCATCCATGACAACAAGCGTTTGTTTAATAATTGATTGTGGACGTTACACGCCGGAATGGAGATGTATCACTAAGCATCAACGTAGATGCATTGACGTTAAACGGTGCTATAGCTGTCAAACACCAATAGACATTGTGCGAGCTCTCTCATATCAATGTACAGTAAACATAGGTCGGCACTTTAAGGGAGTACTCACTCAAACTCACTCACCACAATTTTTTCAGCCTTCGCACTCACTCACGTTCACACTCACGTCCACTCACACTCATGAGTACTCACTCGCGTTCACACTCACGACCACTCACACTCATGAGTTCTCACTCACGTTCACACTCACGCCCACTCACACGCATGAGTACTCACTCATACTCAACTCACCACGTTCAAATGAGTGTGAGTGAGTGTGAGTTGAGTGCACTCATGAGTGAGTGTGCCGAGCTCCATAGGTCGCTGCTTCAAAAATGGTTTGTGCAGTGCTGCATTTGGTTTGTGCACTCGGTTGCGCTGCTTCAAAAATGTTCAAGTCGCATAGGTCGGCACTTTAAGGGAGTACTCACTCGAACTCACTCACCACAATTTTTTCAGCCTTCGCACTCACTCACGTTCACACTCACGTCCACTCACACTCATGAGTACTCACTCACGTTCACACTCACCTCCACTCACACTCATGCGTACTCACTCACGTTCACACTCATGTCCACTCACACTCACTCATACTCACTCATACTCAACTCACCACGTTCAAATGAGTGTGAGTGAGTGTGAGTTGAGTGCACTCATGAGTGAGTGTGCCGAGCTATGACAGTAAACATCAAACTACTTCTGCGATGAGACATTTCACTTTCGTGTTATACCGATTCCTATGACGGAGGGATCAACCATGTTTTTTAATACAATGCTCGGGAGCATGCGCGCGTTTTCGAGACGAAGAGGGTGCTTCAATGCTTTAAAGAGTCCGCCTCGCCACAGGTGCGGGCAGCCGTGCGCAATGTTAGCTTGTGTAGTGGCATCTGGTAGCAGTTTCTTCAACTGCGTCAGTGTCCCCAATCCCTGGCCATGTGAGCTGAAGCGCACCCACAGACGGCCCAGCCGGCGCGACATCCACGCCGACATAGGCGTGCGCACGCGGGGGGGGGAGGGGGTGCGGCTGCCCCCCCCCCCCTAGACACCTAAGAGGGGGGCGCTAAGACAGTCCTATACATTGACATAATAGGGAGGGGGGGCGCTGCGACGAACCTTAGCCCTCCCCTGAAGGGGAACCCTGCGCACGCCTATGAACGCGGAGACTGAGCGAACAAGCGCAGACGAAGCAGCCGTCAAACTTTCGCCAAGTCACATGGTACCACAGCGGCGAGGCTCCGAGTGAGCGCAGCTTCGACGCCTCCACGCAGCGGACCACGTGACATGGCTTGGAGCGAAAGAGACGCAGGTACGAAAGAACAGCAGCTGTGGCTGTAGCGTGCGAGCTTGGCCGAGAGACAAGTGCGTTCTCCTATTCTGGCGTCGGCGGCGGTGTCGTTGGTTGTGAGCGAAAAATCATCATCTTGTCCGTGACTGAAAAATGGAGAAAGATGCGAATAAAATAAATAATAAAATTTTCCGGGTTCGAATGAGGATTGAACCCAGGCCGTCTGCGTGGCCAGCAGGTGTTCTACCACACAGCCACGCTTCTACTTGGGATTACATTGAAAATAACTTCCTCTGCTTGGAAATGCAGTCAAAATAACTTTCATGCTTTACAAACCCATGCGTCCTGTGCACAGGCGTCACAATACAACATGTAATATCGCAGTAATATTGCGTGGTACAAGCGTACATTGCCATCGGGCGCCAGAAGATGTGAATATCATAACGGGTTCAAAGCCGTCCACCCATTACAAAAGGCACACAAGTTACTGCGTGTATTCCCTTAAAGGGGCCATGACACCCAATTTTCGACCATAATCTGTGTTATGTAGGTTGATCCTTGTACATTCACAGACAAGCTGGCGAAATTTTAGCGCATTTGGTCGTGCCGTTAATTTATAATTGAATATTTTTATAAACGAGCGAGCGGCCTGAGAGTCGGGCAACACTGGCACGCTCGCTAGCCGTGACGTAACGAGTAGCTTGCTGTGCGAGCGTCTGCACGGTCTACATTCCGTGTTCCGTGTTCAGCTGCGCGTGCAAACGAGCTATTTCTGCTTTTCTCAACTTGCCTATGGAACTAAATGACTTGCAGCGGTTGAAACAGCAACAGAGCAACACTCGCAGTGAACACACTGACCGCGTGTGGAACGTAGCAGACGACGTCACTGCTCCTCTCAGTTAGTGACGTCACGCACGCCATGGCAAAATGGCGGTCGCCGGCGGGGGGGCGGAGTTACAGCCGA
Source organism: Rhipicephalus appendiculatus (assembly GCA_030522465.1). NCBI lineage: Eukaryota > Metazoa > Arthropoda > Arachnida > Ixodida > Ixodidae > Rhipicephalus > Rhipicephalus appendiculatus. The sequence continues at coordinate 8,086 of JALIZH010001365.1, forward strand.
CGACTTCGCCGGCTTATTTTGGACTGCAATAATCTTTTACAGTCCAGTTTTCACACGTGTAAAGCATATTTGACCCTCTACCTTCGTTTTTGGCCAAAAACCGCAAATTGTTGGGTGACCATGTCATGGCCCCTTTAAGACAACGTAGTGGGTGCATATCAAGTTCGAAAACATTTCCCGCATTTCCCGCGTGTAATTGCTCGTGGTTTAAAGCATGCTACATATTACATAGTATGCACTAGAGAGAGAGAGAGAGAGATGGGATGCGGAAAGGCAGGGAGGTTAACCGGAAATCAAATATCTGGTTGGCTACCCTGCACTGGGGAAGGGGTAAGGGGAGACAGAAAAGTAAGGAAGAGAGGAAGAGAGAGAGTATGCACTAAGTGATTGAAGTACGCAATAGGGACAGGATATCGCTATCGCGTTTAACTCTTAAATGCGAAGCTTAAGGGTCCACCAATTTTTCTCTGGCTCGCGCGTCTAAACATATGGCTCTTCTTCAGCCAAGGCCAGCCGGACGCGCCTCGCATTGTGCTTGCGCTCCGGCAGCTCATGGTCATTGCGACGCGATGAATGACGTTGCGAGACATGGGGTCATGGAGCTCTCGCTCTAAAAAAAAACAAACAAAAAACAAAACAAATCAACAACATGGCACGATGGACGGTGCCTTCCCCACACACGACCACATCGTAGTCACGCCCGGCATCGGAGAACTGAATACGTTTTGGGACACTCGATGCAAAACAGCGCTCTCAGGCGAGCTGATGAGCGCGATTCCACTACATTCTGATTGCCAAGCCTCAACCTTTAAAGGCTTTTCTTTATCGCTATGTTTGTGTATGACTGCTCCTTCATCAAATTTTGTAGTGCACTTATAATTACGAACATACAACATTCATTCCCAAGCATGAGAAGAAAGGTATTGTGTCTATCTTCTTTTCCTTCACAGTGTGCCCTTCAGTTTGATTGTTAGCGTTCGTATTGTCCGTTTGTTTTCTCACGTGGGAGTAGCCGGGTGGCGCCGGGGCAACCTGAGCGTCTGCATCGGACACTAATAAAGTTTTACTCTCTCTCTCACGCGTCCGTTTCCGCATGCAACTACCTCAACTTTCTGTTCGAAACTCCTGCGCAGTCCCGCAGCACGACGGCACTCGCCTTTTATTGATGTGTTACACATTGATACAATCATACAACATTAGGTTTCTTACGCTCTCTGCGTGCAGGTGTGCTCCTCTCATCTCATTGACTTGCAAACATCATGTGAAGCATGCAGGATGCCACGCGTAGAGTCTCAGCTATGTGAGCTATACGGCCTAAAAAGCTTGAAAGAGCACCTCTCGGATTGACACTTGCACAATTTGTATTTTCTTGTTCCACGCGGCTACTTCTAGTTCCGATTGCGAGTGTCTGGGCTTAGTGCTGGCCCAATTGTCAATAGATATGTGCGTAATGACCAGAATGTGTTAATGTTTATTACGGCTTCTTCTATGCAATGACGCCAGGAAGTCATGAAGGTGCGGCGGCGTTGTCATCCATCCATCCATCCATCCATCCATGCAGAGCTCAGAGAAGAGGTCCGTCCGTCCATCCGTCCATCCATCCATCCATCCGTCCGTCCGTCCGTCCGTCCGTCCGTCCGTCCGTCCGTCCGTCCGTCCGTCCGTCCGTCCGTCCGTCCATCCATCCATCCATCCATCCATCCGTCCATCCGTCCATCCGTCCATCCGTCCGTCCATCCGTCCATCCATCCATCCGCCTACGACTTTGGGCTCTCGTGACCATTTAGTTAATTGGAGGCAGCGTCGATGCAGCGATGGCGTAGTGGTAGAGCGTCAGCCTTGCATGCAAGAGGTCCGTGGTTCGAATCCCGGTGCCGGACGATTCCCCACCACATTAAAAAAAATCCGCGTGATGATATAATTGCATAAAAAAGGTCTGGGGGTGCGGCCTCACCGGCGACCACAGCAGGTAATGTGCTCCCTCACCAGAGCAGGATTGGCCCCCCCTGGTGCAGTATTTGGCCACTTCCTCCCACATGAACACACCAATTAATTGGATATATACTGTACCAAAATTGGTACGGCTCGACGTAAGCGTATGACAAATGCAAATGGCAAGTCATAACGTGAAATTCGTGACATGGATGTCATGTATACGGCATAACTCACATGACATGACACGGTCTTGGCGCGCTCGCGGCCATTTAATTAATTGGTTATATACCAGAATTAGAGTTGTATGACATGAGTGTGTGCCGAAAATAAAGACAGGTCGTAACATAAAGATTGTGACACGTATGTCATGTACGACTAATGAAACCGACAGACGATTAAGCCAAAGAAAGCATAGGGGGGCATTATTTGGGGTTTCTAAAGTGTAGTGTAGTGACCTTTCCGTTGGTGGGATCCGAACCCACAACCTTCGAATTCCGCATTCGATGCTTTACCATCTGAGTTGCGACGGAGAGCGCCCTCCGTCGTAGCTCAAACGCGCTGCGGGGTGAAAGTTGGCTGCGGTGACTCTTCGTGAATGTCAAGTTTCAGTGTATATATAAAAATTGGCATGGCCACACAAAAGTGTATGATGAACATAAATGACTGGTCGTAACATGAAAATCATGACATGCATCTGGGTTGCCGGGTCTAAAATACAAAAAAAAAATGACCAAGAAATTGAAAAAATCTAGCCAAAATATAGCCAGGACTTGAACCAAGGGCTAAAATAGGCTATTTTTGAACGAGTGTCACACTGACGGAACAAGATACACGGGCAAAATTATCACGTCTTTCTATTGCCCGCCAGATGTACTACGTCGGAGAGTTTGGCCGAATATGTCGGAACGGAAAGCGGAGTGCAGCTACTGAGGATGGTAATATCGATGAATATCGATATTACCATCCCTAGTTTCGAATGCAGATAAGCACTCACGCTTACTTTAAAACCATATTAAATTGTATTCAGGGGCACGCATTCGCTGCTGATACTCGGTCAGATGTTCGTATGCAAGCAGGAGAATGGAACTACAGAAACATATCAATTTTGAAGCTGTACTGCCTGCGGCTTTCTAATACAGTAAAAGTTCGTTAGTTCGAACTCGAAGGGGACTATAAAATTGTTCGAATTAAGCGGAGTTCGAATGAGCGGGCAGGCGCTAGAATGAACAGACATCGCGCCACACTGTGCGGAGTGAACCCAGAGAAGCCACCTCTGGACTCGTTCCCGTAAATCAGGCCGATACTACATGTTTGTGGCAGGTAATTTCGTAAATTAAGTTCATGCCCTAACAGTGAACAGAATTTATTGATCAGTCAGTGATAAATCAGAAACAAGCAGCCACTTGCATTCACGTGAGCAGTGAGCCTTAATGCCAAAATATAAGAAGCTATTTGTGCTCCAAAACACGTTCATTTACATGGCAGATTTAACGCAATCAAAATTTAAAGTCTTTCTTTCTTAGTTTATTTAGAACGATACTGAAATTGTCCAAGGGGACACGGCTAAAGGCAAACATTTCCTGACTGGGCTGTGCCTCCTATACAGCAGTAGCAGCAGAGAGACGACATTTGCAACCATAAAAGCACACATGGAAATCAATCACTGCACTTGTTTTACACAGTTGAAAATAATGAGTAATTTGGGTGATAATTCCGAGCCGATTTGTGATAATTCTTGGCCGGTTTCTGCAAGGAGGGACAAAAGCCAGGGGGCTCCCAGTTCGAATTAACTGTTGTAGATACCGACGCGTTCGAATTATCGGGAGTTTTCCCTCATAGAAATACATAGGGCTGTGCCGGGACCAGGGCGTCCGTTCGAATTAACTGTAAGTTCGAATTAAAGGAGTTCTAATTAACGAGCTTTTGCTTATATTAATAAAGAGCGGTACTTGGGGGGTGAGGAAATGGCGGAGATATCGGATTTATCAGTGCGTCGCGTTCTTTTGGTTCTCTTTGTGTGGACTGCTCTATGTGTACATATATCTGTTGTTTTTTCACACTTGTTTGCTTTCCGTGCGTCTCGCGTAATATATCGCGTTGGGGCAACTTTGTCGCTTTTTGTCACCGAGATAGCCACCGCGCGCTTGTTTCTAAGAACAGACCCTCGCGCTGTTCTCACATTACAGGCGAACAGTGCAAGCGAAGGGGACGCTAGTCGACGTCAGTGGCTTTTAGTTCTTTTGCGGGCAACGATAATCATTGTGTTCGCAACACCGAAGCGTGCGCCTTGATGCCAAAATTTCGAGCCCATCGCAAACAACGCGCTCTAGGTGTACGTCGTGCGTATATAGATGCGCTTATACGATTACAGGCGGCCTATTGTTAAAACGCGTGGTGCAGCTGTCCATGTGTCTACGGTGCATGTTGTTCAGGCTGAGGGAAGTCGCTATATTCTCAAAGGCACATTACCACGTAATCATGTTCCGTCGCTCGGACTTAAGCCGAGCTGTTTTAACAATA
>JALIZH010001366.1:0-106234 GCA_030522465.1 Rhipicephalus appendiculatus
CCGGCATTGATCACGGATATCATTAGGGGGCGGGGTGGATCCAAGCTCCCCCCCCCCCCCCCTTTCCCCCGGTAGTTTTCTATTTTGTATGTGTAGATGTACACGTACATATACACACGCACGAACGTGCACGAAGAGTGCTACCCCACCCCCTCCCCACGCACAAAAAATTGAAAAATTCTGGCTGCCCTCCTGACGAAGACTTCCATCCTTTGGAAATACCGGTGGTTGCCTGGCGGCACTGGGAATCGAACCAGGGGCGGATCCAGTCACTCGTTTTAGGGGGGGGGGGGTGACTTGAAATAAAACCGCGAAGGGGGGCCGGGGCGGTCCTGACTTTCTTGTTTTTAGTAGTTACTATCATCACAAAAACCCCATCACAGTATAAATACTGTTATTTGTGCTCACAGTGGTCCCACTCATTTGTCCTAATCGGTGATAGGAGGTGGACAACAGGTACTGAAGGAAGGGGGTGCGGTTGCTGTTACAGGCTTTAGGGAGGGCGATCGCCCCTACCCCCCCCCCCCTCTGGATCCAACACTGAATCGAACCCAGTACCTTCTGTATACTATTCAGCTCCACGACCTCCGCGGTGTGGTGGCCTTTCTTCGCCCGTCTCCCATTCGCAAACGAATGCTCTTTTGCAAAGGAGGCCTTCTCGCGTTAGGTTCTCTCTTATATTTTTATGTGCCGGGCTCTCTCGGGCCTATAGCGGCCGCAGCGGCCTCGTTCAAAGGCTCCGTGGCGTGCGGAGTCTCCTTCTGCCGCGGTCGTCGCTTCCTGTCGTCGTTTTCAGGCAGGCGTCTTGAAGCGGGTCCGCGCCTGCTTTTCCAGCTTCGCGGCTGTATTAACGTTCGGCTCGTGGCTTTTCTCTCGGGAGGAAGACTGGGCGTGGGGAAATAAATAACGGCGCGGGCACGGCGCGTACTCGTCCTTTCAGCTGGCCAGGAATCGTTTACTTGCGTCCGAAACGACGCGTGCGTATGGACACTGGCGTGGCGTTTGGACGCAAAGGTATGAAGGCGCTATTCATAGCCGGGTATAGTTACGGGCGGAAGCGAGTTATACTTTATTGCCCGATGGGATTTTTTTTTTTTTGAAAGATCGGCGCTTTGATGACGGGAAGTCCATATGTGTATACTGCAATAGAAATATGACTATTGAGAATTCGCGGGAAGCTTTTATCGCTGCATCACCGAAGTGAATGAGCTCGTTAAGCCGTAGTTCGATGAATTTAAGTTGTATAGACTTTTTCTCAGGAGAGAAGAAACACTTTCTTTCCAGGCTCTGACACGGGAGTAGAAAAGCTGACGTCCCTGCCTCGGCAGTGCGTTTTTGACCACATTCCAGAGGGGCGCCCATGTAGCCTCCTGTGGAAAGGTGTATATAGTGTTCGGTGGTTGGGTTTCGGGCCTATGTTGTATAGCGTTTTCCTTTTGTTTTGTCTTGTAGCCTCGGAAATGCTGAAGATTGGCGTGCGTGATGAAGCTATGCGGGTATTGCGAGGCCCGCCGTAGCGGGTGCAGTTAGCGCACGCTCGGCGCTTGCGCAGATAGTGTGGATGCTGCTACTAGCTACGGTATCTAGGAGCCCCCCCCCCCCTCCCCCCCCCCTCCTTCCCGCCGCGAGGGCGTTGTGATTAGGTCCAATTATTAGGGTTAGATGGCGAGAGAGACAATCTGGAGTGTTAGCTACACCGTCCAGTTAAGCTGTTTCTATCTTGGCTATAATTGTGCGTATGGTGAAGCTGTGAAGAATGGAGAGGAGACGCTAGTACTAATTGAATATACGCAATTATTAGCTTTGTTTTTTATATGAATATTTCCACAAGCTTACGCACACCTCACAGTCCAGTTTTCTCCGCTTAAGTTGAATAAACTGATTGATATATTGAGCGCCAGCTTTACTTAGCACTTCCCCCCCCCCCCCCCTCCTCCTCATGTAATGCCCCCTAGTGGGTCCTTATACTCGAATGAATGAATGAATAAATAAATAAATAAATAAATAAATAAATAAATAAATAATTTAATAAATAATTTAATAAATAAATAAATAAATAAATATCTAGTGCTACCAAGCATTTATTTTGTACCTTTCACCTACCTTTATTCCTGAACCCTGACATCAACAGGTCTGTCTTAACGAATAGTTGAATCTTTAGCTTAAGCTTTAAGCAGCAATGTTCTTTCACAGTCGCTCCTCGAACCTAAAGTGTCTTTAGTTGTTCCCGTTCGCCTACTCACGCAGCGGTCATTCAGCGAAAAACGTGATAGCTTAGTGGCCGTGAAATTGAGCTGGCGTTGAGTGTTGGCGAAGTGAAAAACTAATGTGGGTTAGTCAAGCTAACTAGTGGCTGACTATACTCGCTTGTGATTTGCTTGCTATTTGCCAGATGTCGGCTACTTATGTCTACTGTAGTCTCGACGATGGTAAATGTCGGATTTTGTAGCTATCTACTGTTATAACGGACATCTTGTCCTCCTTCGATTTCTGTTCCTTATTGTCCTCGCATGTAGTCGTGAGCAGTACGAAAGGCAACACCGAATCGGCTCCTCAGGAAAATTCATTTCATTAATAAAGTTCATTGACTGACCGACTGAGGCAGCGTTTAAGCAGCTATAACTGGTGATGCGCGGATACGAATGCGACGTATTGATTTTCAATAGATTTCGTTACGATTTAATGCCTTTGTGCTAGGCGACTGCGTCTATCCACCGTGTCCGTTTGAAGATGAGTTCAGCGTTCCCTTTCATATTGCGCACGACTGTACATCGAATAAACATACGTTCACGCTGCCTGGAGTTGCGTCTTCTTTTAATGCGACGCCGTGTCTCTTAATATGTTGCGGACACTGTCATCTATGCGTTTGTTCTAATGTTTAGAGACAGAGAACCAGATAGCGAACGAAGGGCGTGCAGAGTGCCCCAAGCATCTCGGCATCGGCTAATAATAATAATAATAATAATAATAATAATAATAATAATAATAATAATAATAATAATAATAATAATAATAATATCTCGGGTTTTACGTCCCAAAACCACGATATCATTATGAGAGACGCCGTAGTGGAGGGCTCCGGAAATTTCGACCATCTGGTGTTCTTTAACGTGCACTGACATCGCACAGTACACGGGCCTCTACCATTTCGCCTCCATCGAAACGCGACCTCCGCGGCCGGGATCGAACCCGCGACCTTCGGGTCAGCAGCCGAGCACCGTAGCCAGTCTCGGCATCGGCTGTTCTTCTTCTTCTTTTTTAACTACCTCTTCGTGCCCACGTCTCTTCTTCAGCTGACCGCTGGCTCACGTCTATACGGATTCGCCACGGCGCCCGTAAGGGCGTCGTAACCCCCATTTCACGACTTCCCCGGGCCCTCCTGCAGATACACGCAAAGCCAACAGGTGTGCCTTCGAGCACGCGTCGATATAGCCGGCCCTGCCAGGCCGGCTGCCTTCGCGCGTGCAGTTATGTGGTCGATCACGTTTCGATCGCTGCTTTCGGAAACGTGCATACGGGCGGGGGTATTTATATGTGCTCGTCCAGTCGCACGTTTTGCCCGCCGAGGTCTAGTTTATATATATATATATGCTTCCGCGACCTCAGAAAGTACTGCTCTACGAAAGTTCGTAAACCGCTTCTCAAATTTCTCGGCGCATACATGCCACCGCCTTCCGATAAGCTCGTTTGGGGGGCCTTTGTGGAGCTTGATGCCGGAGTGTATATTTCTAAAACGGAACGGTGTGATAAAGAAAAATCTTTAGATGAACGCGTCTTTGGCCCGTATCGAATAAAAATATAGAAAGAAATAGAAATTTCAGCGGCCGATTTTTAAGTCGTCGTGGTTGATTGCGTGTTCATTACGGTGGTGGTTCGCTAGAAACAGGCCTCAGGGAAGAGCTACAGCGTTATATGTAAAAAGGAAGACAATAGAGAAAATAACGATCGATTATTTATATGAAACTGCACGTATATAAAGGTTAGAGACATGAATAGAGAGTAAATGGGAAGCTTACTTTTGCGCGCGCACACCATATATACATACATACATACATACATACATACATACATACATACATACATACATACATACATACATACATACATACTATATACATACATACACGCACACATACATGCACACACGCACACATACATGCACACATACATACATACATACATACATACATATATACATACATACATACATACATACATACATACATACATACATACATACATACATACATACATACATACTATATACATACATACACGCACACACACACAAACACACACACATGTACGTACGTAACATGAGGCTGTTCTGTTGCAAATGAGTTCTGTGGAATCCGGTAAGGTGGCGGAAGGGTTCTCAAAGGGATAATTCTATTCTGAGTTCCATTCGATATTTTTCAGGTCGCACTCTTCTAATATTTCTATTCGATTACAAGACTATACTATGCGAATAAAATGACTCCCCCCTCCCTTGCTTCTAACCCCTTGTCCCTGCCTCTTCAAAGAAAGAAACTCCGACCAACACGACAGAAATAGGGTGCGCATTAGGTGTTCGGGCGAGTTGATATATTTCCTTTTTTTTTACCTTTTATTTTCGCAAGCCGGTATAACCCTCGTCTAACCAATCCGCGGAGGTGGCCGTCGAGTTCGTGTCCCCGGCGCCAGGTTGATTTACGGTGGATCCTAAGCACACGCGCGTATACGTGGTATACAAACCACACACGGCGATCACGTACGTCGCCGCCGCCTCTTGCAACGTTTCTTTCTTTTTTTTTCTTTTTTTTCGGCTATTGCTAGTAAGAGAAGCCGTGGTTTGCAGGCACGCCGCCGCCGCTGACGCGTGCTCGTGCAGTTATAGCAGAATCGTGCCTAGCGTGCATATGCCTATATATGCATCCTTACGTATACAGGCCTGCCGATCTTGGCTTAAAGCTGGCTTGTATATGGGCGTCCGGCCCTGTCTGTGGTTTTCATTCATTCCTTCAGTGCATATATTTTCTTGTTCTTTCCTTATTTTCGAACGTTGGTGCCTCGCAGAAGAGCAGATCGGCGTACTAGTTGGTGTAGATGGTTTGCACTGACGTTACTGAAGCAGCCACGTTGGAACACCAACACGGTGGGGCGTGAACTTTGTGACGTCACGTTAATGTTATCAGTGCACCGCATGCTGGTTTTCTCGCTATTCATGCACAGAGGCCCACTAACGTTCTATCGACGTCGTTTTCTCACTGAAGCAGGTTGATCACCCCGTGCTTATACTTCCTTGACGTCATCTAAGCCGCCATGTTGGAGCCATGTTGTGCGTCCATGACATCACTTGTAATCCTCGGAGTCCCCGTAATCCTTGTAGTCCTCGTCGGTTCCTTGTCCTTGTGGGTTTCACGCGCTGTGCACGTCGCCATGGAATACCAACTAGCCCGGTCACGCACCTTGCATCACTTGTAAGCTGTCAATAGATTCAATTATATAAACTTGGCTGCGCAAACAAACGACACGCAGAATGAGGAGGACGCAAACAAGCTCAGTATAGGGAGAGTTAAGCATCAAAAGGAGCTCGCGAGAAATTTTAATTTTCCCGCAGGAATTGTTCCAACGATCTGCTGTGACGGTACAGTGATTACTGTACTCGGCTCCTCGAACCGAAGGTCGCGGGTTCGATCCCGGCCGCGGCGGTCACGTTTCAGTGAAGGCGACATGCTAGAGGCCCGTGTACTACGCGATGTCAGCTCACGTTACGGAACACCGGATGGCCGAAATTTCCGGAGTCCTTCACTACGGCGTCTCTCATAAGCACATCAAACTTTTGCAACGTAAAACCCGAGAAATAATAACTTGCAGTGCGAGCTAGTGCTGGCTTACGCAGCATTGGGGCGTAGCCAAGGGGGTGGGGGGATGGTGTGTGAGTTTGGTGTCAAGACACATCGAAATTTTCTGAACTATTCGTACCCTTTCGCCCCCCTCCTTTTCGCTTTTTTTTTTCGCACAAGATATTACACACCGCAGCGGTGTATTAAAATGACTAAGATATTATAAACATTAAAATGTCTAATATATTGTTTGGGTGCAAGCTCTGTTAATTTTTTTTTATTTTTATTTTTTTATTTATTTATTTATTTATTTTTTACCGACGGCGTATAACAGCCCCCGAAAAATTTCTGGCTACGCCGCTGATGTATGTCCAAGTGGCTCAAACTAACTCGCACAGATTATTGGTTCACATCGTCTCGCAAGCGTGAGGAGGCGTCTTGTCGCATAGTTGTTCTCGGAATAATCTCGATAATTGTCACGATAGCGAACCTGTAGCAGCAGCCGTGTAATTGCAAGCGACTTCAGAGCCGAAATTGTCCGCCGAAGCTCGCAGCTTTTCAGTTCGCAATGTTCAAGAGTCCGGTGACAATATTCAGCGCGAAAACCTCAGACGACTCACCGAGCGCATAAAGTAACCGCCATCGGCGGCGTTAACATGAGTGATGTATAAAAAAGAGTTGGCCGCGTATCTGCGTGCTTCGCTGCAAATGTCGTCGAAAGACGATAGCCGTACTACTATGTTTTGCCTTGCCTGAGACAGCCTAAAAAAGAAAAAACACTAGGGTCTTTAGAATTGCATGCCTATGTATTTTCTAATAAAGAACACACGTCCTGACACTTACATATTAATGTTGCGCCTCAGGAATGCGTAGTACTTTGCTTTTTGATCGAATATGTTCACAAATATGAACGCCAACACCAGTTCAAGATGGCTGGGCGTTCAGAAAGTTAAACTTTGGCCGAGTAGCTGAATCGGGTTACCGACAGACAGACAGACATAGAGACCAAAATTTTTTGCGTTTAAGTATCCCAAGAAAGACTATCGTCTTTAAAAGCATGTGCTACCAAATGACGTCAGTAGGACTTCACTTAATCTGACCTCACATTGTGTCATCACGTGATCTCGTCGCTTGGTCAAAACGAGGTCCGATCCCGGAGGCTATGCTAAAGTAAGTTGGGCGCAGAATACAGTGAACTGAGAAGAAAAATGTAGAACACAGATTTCGCCTTCGAATTATCGTACACTCATAATCAGGTCTCGCTTAAAGTGCGGGATATAGCCAGGAAACCGTACATTTTTCGTCTAGTGTCCTGGATATAGCCAGCATTTAGCCAGGACCTGGTTAAGAGTGTAGGCAAGTGCATCAAAGGGCGTGGTACTTTTTTAAGCTCGACCACTCCCATTGCAAGCTTATATAATATACTTCAGGTGCATAGGCGTGCCCACGAGAAGGGCAGAGGGGCGGCCGCCCCCCCCAAGTTACCTAAGAGGGGGGGGGGGGGGCGCAAAGCCGGTCTTATACATTGACTTCATAGGAGAGGGGGGGCGCTGCAAGGAACCTTCCCCCCCCCCTGAAGGGGAACCCTGCGCACGCTTATGTTCAGGTGCCCAATGAGATGCCAATGGTGCCAGTCATGGTGTTTTTTTCTGTGCCGCAAGCTGGGGGGGGGGGGGGGAAGAGGGAAAGAGAGAGAGAAGCCAAGCGGAAATTGTGCAACACCTTTCGGTAGGCTTGTACGCGTGGCGAGATATCGCGAGAATACGTGAGCGCGTAAAAGAAAAGCGCAGCAGCGCGCTATAAATCTTCGCGGGTGAATTTTCATGGCCACGTTGCTGCTCCATTGCATTCATACATGCGCACGCGGCTGCGTTTCGAGAGGTGTCTCATCGTCGCACGCTCGCAAATAGAACGCACGCGAACGCGAATATTTACAGCCTAGGATCTTATTGCGTAAGCGGTATAAGAGCAGCATGATGGAAAGAAAAGTACGAGTTTTTATGAAGTTTCCTTTGTGACGCATACCGTATGTACTCGGCTAATACATGCACTGGCTCATGCTAGCTAGACAAAGATGGTGAGGTTGAGCTATTAGGTTGCTATTCGTGATTTCAACACCGAAGCTGTTTAGTAAGTTTATTTATTTATTTATTTATTTATTTATTTATTTATTTACATTACCCTCAGGGCGCTTAAAGGCGTTACAGGGAGGTGGGTAATACAGAAACAGAAAAAAAATGCAGTAAAAATGGAACATAGAAATACAACAAATTAATAAAAATACATGTTCAAACAACACTAAGTTATTACAGGCTCGAGACGTAATCGGTTAGTGAAGTAAATCGTTGCTTGTCCGGCGAACCAGGAAACGCAGTCGGGTATGTGGCACAGGAAGTGGGAATTTTGTGTATTTTTAATAATTTGTTGTATTTCTATGTTCTATTTTTACTGCATTTTTTTTTCTGTTTTTGTATTACCCACCTCCCTGTAACGCCTTTAAGCGCCCTGAGGGTAATGTAAATAAATAAATAAATAAATAAATAAATAAATAAATAAATAAATAAATAAATAAATTTACTAAACAGCTTCGGTGTTGAAATCCCACTACCGAGTAAAAAGGAAATCAAATTTCTTCGCGAGGAGAAACTCCGTCGGTCGTGTAAAAAAAAAAATAATAATAAATGGCCTGCATTGCAAGGAATGTAAGTGTCATCCACTATTGAATGAAACAAAAGTGTTGTCCAGGCTCAAAGATAGGACCGCGCGAGAGATTGTTGAGGCTTTTTATATTGACAAGTCCGGTGACATGTGTGTGGCAAGGCCATCGGTGAACTTGCATAAACTTGGGGTAGATTATCTAACCGCCAACCTGTAATCATAACCACGTGTCTGCCCTTTTCTTTATATGGGTGTTTTTCTGACAATAAACTTTCAGTTGTTAGTCTGCGCTAGTCTTGTGGGTTCTTCCTTTCGTTTTCGTGTGTCCCTTGTTGCGCAAAATTGCCATTCACAATGCAATACCAACTCGCCCAACGCTCCGTTCTTCTAAATAAACAATCATCATCGTGAGCACAATAACTTGGCCGGCACGCACTCTCTTCGTCCTCTTCTTATTCTGCTTGGCTCTCAGAACGAGTGCGCCAATTAGCCCGGCGCCGTAGGCAATAACTCAGTCTCTGAAGGTGGCCTTAAATCTTCAACGGGACTCGAACTTGGAGTTGGCACATATTCTGGGCCCATGGCAAACCAGCTCCAGTGCGTTACGCGCCACGAAAGCGCTGCTGACTTTCTTGCGTGCCACGAGCCTGAATGAAACTTTGTAAATAGTGTACTCTACGTGTGTGTTATGTGTTTATCAGTGTATATATCACAATCATCACCCAGCCCCTGGAGTAGCGTGTCAGGCGAAAAGCCAGACAAACATCTCGAGCTATTCATTAAAATATTTCTCTCTCTCTCGCATAGGCAAGAGAACGAGTACAAAGAGAGAGGAAGGAAAGAGAGAAAGACAGATAGAAGCAAAGAGAAAGGAGAAGTAGAAAGAAATAAAGATAAAAATATAGAAAGACAGAAAGACAGAGAGAGAAAGAAATGTAAAGAAACACACAGAAAAGAGAGAGAAAAAACGGAGAGCAAGACAGAGAAATATAGAGAAACAAAGAACCAGAGAGAAAAAGAGAGAAAAGCTAGAAGGAAAGAGGAAGCGAGAAATAGAGAGAAAGAGAAAGATAGAGGAAGAAATGGATGGTGAGAGAAATAAAGAGACAGTGATAAAAAAACAAGTAGAAAAAAAAGAAATTAAAGAAAAGGAACAAAAATAAATAGACGCAAGGATAGCCGCCCAGCTCCGCTCTTCCTTCAGGCTTGGCACCACTAATGCAAAGCTGCCTTCTTTTTTTTTTTTTTTTTTTTACTCTTGTGTATCACGTCTTCGTGCTGTGTCACTCTCTAATGACGAATCGTTGGCGTTAGCTACTGTTGACTACAAAGGTAATTAAAGGTAATTCTAGCGCATTGTTCGCGTTATCTATCGCTAAGTCGCCTGTTAATTATTTTTTCTCCTGTCTCTACGTCTTACTTAGTGTCTAGCCGTTTAAAAATTATAACAGTGGTCTTGAAGGATAAGTACTTCTCTATAGCAGGGCTCGAGCTTTGCTGATTTTACGTGGAAATTCCACAAGTGTGGGGCTTTCTTGCTCTCTGTGGCAATCACTTGTGCTTCTACCATTGTAAGCTCGCCATTTTGCCATGTATAGTGAACTAAATGAACCATATAGACATTTTCCATAGCGAAGCCTCAGGAGAAGTACTAAAAGAGAATGTTGCCGTCATAACAACTTGTGTAAAGCCGCGAACTTGGCGTAGGCAAATAGCCAACCCGCCGCGAAAGATAATGGCGCAGTCGTACATTCTGTGTGCCAACTCTGTACCTGCGGTGTCGTGTACTTATCGAAGTCTGTAGCCTTAAAGCTCGGCGTCTCCTGGCCAGATGTCGTAACTTTGCGACGTGCAACGACTCTGAGTTCCTAAATCCGGATTAAGCGCTTGAGGGAGATATCGATCTACGTGCGTAGTGCGCATGCTCGTCGGACAAAAACATGTCGGCGTGACAAATCGTTTGAAACGGAAAAGAATCCGTCTGCCATACGCTATTCTCCCTGACGGGGGGTGTACACGCTAAGGACAGTGCACTGCTTTTGTTCAGTCGGGTTCAGAAGAGGAGGAGGAAAGAACTTTATTGTGAGAAGAAAAAAGAAAAACAGTGGCGACTTAGCGGTGAAGGCGGGAGGAATGCCTTAGTATTACCTTTATTAACCTCCGGTTACCTTTGTAGTAAAAACTAGTCAACGCTTCCTTTTCGTTCTTTTAATTTTTTTCATAAACATGTATATAGATATGAAATGGCAATCAAGAAAGTTTACGCAAACATCATACAGTCATACACAGCGGTATGTACCTAGAGTTTTAGTGCACGGGCCTCAAAGCGGCTTGCGTGCGCAAGCCCTTGCGTTCCTTTGTATTCTCCTCGGGCGCGGTTGGGAGTACAAGGGTACGCAAGAGCTTGCGTACCCAAACCGCTTGGGGTCCGCGGCACCAAAACTCTCTACTGCTGGTTTACTTCGGCAACGTTAGCCAACAAATGTAGTGCTGCTATTATGCTTGTAAATAAGATTAGCTTCAGAGACACTCGTGCGAACCTCTTAACCCCCCTCCCCCCCCACCCCTCTTGCTTTTCTATTTTTTTTGTTCATTCTGGCCCTCTTAATGCTCACGCGTTAAATGCAGTCAAGGGAGGCTGCTTTAGCAGTCCCAGACTCGGAAGAACATCGATGGTCAGCCCAACGGGCCCTCGACACAGCAGGTAGACTTGGGCCCATATTCACAAACCAACCTCGGCCTTACCTCACGTTTTCCTCAAGTTTCTGTACTCTCTACATGCGTTATAAGGCCTCAAAATTGTTAACAGTGTTAAAGATAGCAACAAGATTGGTTCATGAATACTCGTCTACTTTGTTCATCAAGCTCAATAAAGGCTTAACAGCGATGAGGAAAACTCGAGGTAAGCATGGGGTTGGTTTGTGAACACGGGCCTTGGTCTTTCTGTTCCGACGTGGAAGCCGCCCGCCCCGTGCTAGAGCGCGTTTCGAAGGACCTTTATAAAGTATTTTCCATTCATCCATCCACCCACCAATCTCCGAAGTACTGACGTCTTCCGCAGGCTGCCTTGAATACGCTAGACGGTTCGCCTGCCAAGTTTCCACAGTGCGAGAACGTGGCGCACATGTAAAATCACTCATTCGTTCCAGGCACCCCCGCTTCAGATGTGACGCGTTCATGTAAGCCACACGTGGAGCAAAACCGCTGACACCCACGTTCTCGACGCGCGATCCCGTGAAAACGCATAAACGGCAGCTTTTCTTTTTTTTCTTTTTTCTGTTTTTTTTTTTTGCATACTATTATTACCCAACTCGCAAAGCTCTCGCTTCCCTGTGCGTAACCTTGAACTCCGCTCTTGTATAACGGTACACGCCTTGCGCAGTGCTCTGAATTTCAAGGCGCGTCGCACACACTCCGCGCGTACGCGTACATTTGCATACGCCCACGCGTGTGCGAACGTAAGTACGTCGGATGCGCGCGTACGCGTCTAATTCGTAGACAAATTCTTACGTTTTCCAGCGTAGCATCGCAGCTTCATGCGGGCCGATTACGTTGCTGTCGACATCGTGCGAAATTTCCGTGGTGGATGGATGCTTCTTACTAGATGCGCTTGCGCTGAAATGAAAGTGACTCCCTAGGAGGAGGCAAGGAAAGCGAATCAAACGAAATAACAAAAAGTTACGCTCAGCTTATCGTATGTCGCGGCAGATCGCCAAGCACGCCGTTTCGTGCGCAGGCATAGTAGCGTGAGCAGCTGGCGACGCAATGTTGCTTCGCTTCGTGGGATGTGCTTGCGTGTGCGCGAGGTATCGCTTTTCTTCCTTTCCTGGGGATTTCTCAACGCGCGCGCTGACCTTGGAGATTCTTCGAGATGCTGCTTGTGCGCTTTTTCTTTTTAACATTTTTCGATGACTTAATATTTCTTGTCTTGTCCGTTCCGTGGCTCTTCTTCACGCTGCCCGTTACGACGCTCACGGCTTGAAACGCGACATCAAAATTTCAAGAGCGATGCTGTTTAAGCCGGCCGTAAAAACTTTGGTGTGTACAAATGTGTACGAAAAAAAAAAATTGGGGGGACCCTTAAGCTTCGCCTTTAAGAGTTGGACGCGATAGCGATATCCTGTCCCTAGTGCGTACTTCAATCACTTAGTGCATACTATGTAATGGGTAGCATGCTTTAAACCAGGAGAAATTATGCGCGGCAAATGTGGGAAATGTTTTCGAACTTGCTATGCACCCACTACGTGGTGTTAAGGGAATACGCGCAGTAAGGTGTGTGCCGTTTGTAATGGGTGGCTAGCTTTAAACTATGAAATCGTTATGCTAGTCACATATTCTGAAACCCGATGGCAATGTACGCTTGTACCACGCAATCTTCCTGGGATATTACATGTTATATTGCGACGCCTATATAAAGGACGCTTGCGTTTGCGAAGCATGGAAGTTATTTTCACTGCATTTCCAAGCAGAGGAAGTTATTTTCACAGTATTTCCAAGGAGAGGCATGGCTGTGTGGTAGAACACCTGCTTGCCACGCAGACCACGCAGGGGGAGGGGGTGTTCACCCCTCCCCCTCCCCCCCCTCCCCCGCGCGAAAATTTTCAATTTCGCTTGCCTATATATGCACGCATATATACAAACGCCCGCACGAGCATACATAATGTATGGTTGAAATCCCCCACCCCCCCTCCGAAAAAAGAATTCTGGCTACGTCTCTGACGTGCATGCTGGGTCTGTGACTGTCTGTGGTTTAACTCAAACCTCTCTGCGCTGAAAAGCAGCCTAGAAACAACCAAGCATCACCTAGCCAAAGCCCAGAAACAACCTAGAAGTAATCAGATCAGACTTCAGAATCCTCCAGCTTTGCTGTTTCAAGCCTTGCGCTCCTTAGACTGGAATGCGAAATTTCTCGAAACAACTAGAGAATGCCGACGAGTGGGAGTGGGAAGATAGAATGACCGCATTTAACGAAATTACAGCACACCATGGCGGTCAGGCTTAGCCTGCCCGTTCCAACGTGGGAGAAGCCCCACTGCGCGCTAGTCGCGTCTCTCAGGACTATAATAAAGTTTTACCATCCATCCATCCATAGATTGCAGAGGCGCACATTCCCCCCCCCGCCTCACCCGAAATTGAGCAAGAAACAGTCTGTCGAATGGCGGCAGTTACAAACCCGTTCCTACCCGAGTCCAGCTATCATGCACATAATTCACCCAGATTTATACACTACAGACAAGTGCAGACATTGCGACTCTAGAGCCACCTTAGAGCACATACTATGGGGATGTCCAGGCACAATAAACAATAACCATGATGCAGCCTTAAACTGCGACAGCCTCCGCGCGCGCTGGGAGTCTGCGTTCTTCAGCTCGGACCTGGAGCAACAACTCTGGGCCGTCCAGCGAGCCGTGGAAGCCGCCAAGGGCCAGCAACCCTTGGCCGAAGCCTAGGCGGGATCCAGGCCCATCCCACCAATTCGCAGGGCGCCTAATAAAGTTATTTGATCTGAACTACGTTATGTCGTCACGAATCTGGCCTCTAAAGGTAACGTTGGCCCTTGAGAGCTCTGATATAAGCGTTCGAGTAGAAATGACGCCCGTATCACCCGAACTGAAGACGGTAAAAACGAATGTATACGGGCATTACCTAGCCTTAAATTGTCTCGTTTCAATCCGTGAGTGCGGTACAGTTTCGAGGCATATGTGTAAATTGTGTGGCTTCGATTTCATCGCGTGATGTGTAGCGTATCTTTAATCGATCGATGTGTATTAGCCCGAGTCGTTTTGATTTGGCATAATCCACTTGTAGCGTGCACGGTCGGACGGAGAGCACGGGGATTGTCAATTGAGCGTTTCTTGTGTTCTTTGTCTTGGTTATGGCGATGACGCGAGTGCAAGATTATTCTTCGTGCGAAATTTCAGAATGGTTGTTGTTTAACCTACAAAGAAAAAGAAAAAAAAAGAGGCTTGTGAATGCACAAGTATAGATAGCGTTCAGAGATAAGAACGCTTGAGTTATGAGCTAGCGTACCACAATTTCATGAATATATGATTCGTACGTTACGAACGTCGCTGCTCTTCCTGTAATCTTTGGTGGGACCTTTGTCAATTTGTCTTACGTTATGCGTCGGTAGTGAAGCGTTCCTAAATAAGCGTGTGATTTAGCTTTGCGTGTATTACCTGCACTGTGTTATCGTATTACCTTCATCTATACACTCATAAGGCCCAGAGCCACTGACGACAGCCCTGTGGAGATAGTCCGAGCCGATACTTGCTTGTCAATCAATGCGTGACTTATGTGTCGTAGAGCAATGATTTGTTTGTATGCAACGTCTTGGTCCTGCAGATGCGTAATGAAGTCATAACTTATTGAGTTCTAAACATAACTCTGCGAATTTGTGTATTATCGGAGCTCCTTTTGCACATTTTCCAACGATGAAAGCTCAGCTGTTGACACTTTACAACAAGTCCCGAAAAAAGTAAGCCGCATGCGTCTGCATCGTGTACCCTGGTCATCGCGACGTTCCTCCGTATTACCGTTCCTCCGTATTACCGTTCCTCCGTATTACCTATTCCTCCGTATCACCTCCGTATTACCTATTCCTCCGTATTACCGTTCCTCCGTATTACCTATTCCTCCGTATTACCGTTCCTTTGTATCACCTCCGTATTACCGTTCCTTTGTATCACATCCGTATTACCTATTCCTCCGTATTACCTCCGTATTACCGTTCCTCCGTATTACCTATTCCTCCGTATTACCGTTCCTTCGTGTTACCTCCGTATTACCTCCGTATTACCGTTCCTCCGTATTACCGCCACTCATGGAGTTCCTGCATTACAACTCTCCAGGCCACTGCAGCTCGGAGCTGAGGAGATGGCGTATTCGATCACATGGCGGACTTCGACAATGCCCGGCTCAGTACCCCCCAGGGTTGCCGTTGGGTGGACATGAAAACGCGCCAGAACTCACGCCGAAAAATAGCCAAGGTAGCCATGTCATTTGATATAATCGCCGAATTTCTAGCCAAATAGAACAGAAGCGGTATTATCAACAGAGTCTTTACTATTGATGAATAAAAAGAACCATTTTGAATAAGTAAAACCACAAGTTTAAGAAAGAGCCATGTCGCCAACTGGAAATTTTCGTTGCCAACGGGGTCCAAAAGTAGCCAATTTGGCGCAAAGTAGCCACCAACGGCAACCCTGGTACCCCATCAATGATCAATCCAAAGGTCTGTTAAGCCATGCAGCTTTGCTCTCTTTCTCTCTCTCTCGTGGCTGTAAGCCATCAGTTTTTGAGCAACGCAGCTTCTGCTAGTTTTACTGTGGAGTGTCTTAACGCCTTGTTTCGCTTCTTCTCGCTGTCTCAGCCAATAGGTGATGCATGGCTTCGTGGCTGCGGCTCTGTGTATACGCACGACCTCGCCGCTAATATACAAGTGCACGCCGCGAGGTTAAAAATACACCTCACTGGCGCTGATAGTATAAAGACGCGGGGGGAACCCTTGACCGGTATATACATATAGCTATAGGGGCTCGAGGCTACACCACGTGCGTGACTCACTACTGCAGCGCGAATCGTGTGACCGTGACGGTAAGCGGCGCGCGGCTAAGCAGATGCGCGACGTTTCGTGTATAGAGACAGCGTTGCGCCTGCCTATGCCGCAGAGAAAGAGCATGCGGCAACAACAATACCGCCGCCGATGCGGCGGCGTCGATGTTAGGTATATACGATGTTTTCCGGCGTAAATGCGCATACATCCGTCGCACGCCGACGCCCTGCAGCGCGTGGCGAGCCGTCGGCGATCGTCTCGCGTCGGCGATCACGGCCTTGGCGGCGACCTTCCCCGGTTCGCCTCGTCCTCCATAGCCACCGGCCGTCTGGCCGTGGCCGTAGATTCTTTTTCCCTGGTGCCGCCACGCGGCGTGTGACCTCCTCTATACACGCTCGTGGAGGCGTTGCGTATAACCGGCTAACCACATGGGACGCGTCCCGGCGCGCCAACCGCGCCGTCACGATTCAACGGTCGCCGCGGCGGCCATACCGATCTGCTGCGGTTTTCGTACGGCGAATATGCGTTGGGGAGCTTTGCGTGGTGTGTAAATATCGGGCTAACCTGGGATAACCACATGGAACGCGCCCCGGCGCGTGAAGGAGCCGTCACGTATGTGGTTATCTGCTAGCTTTCGTTTTGGCTATCGGTTGCGTGGATTACAACTGACCTAACCACATGGAACGCCTCTCGGCGTGAACGAGCCGTCACGTTTGCGGTTATCCGTTGGCTTTTCTTTGGCATCTGCCGTGCGTGGTGTGCGTGCTACAGGCTTAACCACATGGAACGCCTCGCGGCGCGTGAATGAATCGACGCGTTTCACTGGATACGGTGGAGCAGTTGTCGAAATGATCGGTTTCGTGTGCAGTGTACGTGTACGAATCATGTACCCCGCTGGCGTTCCGCAGTGTAAAACTAAAAAGGCTACCACATTTAGCGCGCCTCTGGCTCGTGAACGGCGTTCAGCATAGCTGGTTTAAGTCGGTTCTCCTCTATATACATAGAAACTGTCCGGCGCCGAGTGTGCAAGCGTACCAATTTCGGAGGACATTGCGAGGTGTCGAACTATCGGGCTAACCACGTCAAACGTGCCTCGGAGCGTCACCGGCGCCAAGTTCGTAGGTCTCTACAGACTTGACCAATCACTTGGCTCATTGATAACCAATCGGTTCATTGTTTACTTTTTAACAAAAAGGTAAAAAGGATTGGAAAAGATTATTTTCCTCCTCCCCCCTCACTTCCATTTCCCAACCGCTTGCTATTCTATGCTATACAAGGCTATGCTATGACCTGCTAGTGCGCCTGGATAGCCGAGTGGTTATGCCGCTCGCCTTCGGATCGGGGGGACGCGGGTTCGAATGTCGCCTCGCCATGAAGTTTTTTCGGCAAAAATTTTTCTTTCTCTATCTTTCCTTCTCTCTTTCTCTCTTTCTCTCTGTATACTCGTTTTCTCGTCTATCACAGTTATTGCATCCCACACCAGACAAATCAGCGCACGTGTTCTGGGAGCGAAGAGGAAGGCGATATAGAAGAGGACGAAGAGAACTGCATGCTGGTTCATGATAATTTTCCATCTTACGACACACGGCAAACCTCGACCACAACAGCTCTGCTATAAAACTGGCCGTAGTGTGTAAGTTAATTTACACACTACGCGAGTGTTTGCTCCTCAATTTCGTTTGGAAGGCGTTGAAACCTTACTACCACGGAGCTTATATACACTTCTCGCAGCGGTAATGGCCGACGAAATCGCTTATACGCTGCGAGAAAGATTGTGGGAAAAATGCACATAAAACGATACGCGCATGCAAATACAGTGCACGAACCCACAACCTGCACTAGCCATGCACTATCTCGGAGGTGTATTACCAGAGCCTTCGTATATCACTCTTGGCGCTATACTCGTAAGTCCAAATTTGCGTCGCGCGTGTGAAGCATTGTGAACTTTGCACGATGTAGGTTGACTCGTACATTTGATTGGATAGGAGGTTGATAATGGTTGCTCCTTCCTTATGACCAAGAAGACAGATTCGAAAGAAATTCACTTTAACCAGGGCAGAGCCGCGTTGGGCAACCTGCATTGGAAAAAAGGCAGTAGGATTAAAAGGTAAGATGGCATAGTGAAAGATCTCTACAATGGGGTATCATCTAGATGGTCGCTCAAACCTGCAACACGGAGAAAATGCAGGAGCACTTTTGCTGGTATTCTGAAGCTGAAATATGGGGCGTCATGACCACAAAATCTTGGCCGATGAAAAAAAAAAAAGAAAAAAAAACCTTCAGTCTAACTGTGCTTTAGAGCTATGCAGAGACGAAGCCTCTCTTCTCTCTCTCTCTCTGTTCCTGTCTTTCTTTTTTGTCTTTTTAAAGGATGACCAATAGCAGAGAAGGTGTTCTGTAGTTCCTTCGGCACTATCTATAGCGCTGTATTCAGCGTTGTCGACCATTCAGAGCAAAAATGAGCTAGTACTCACTGGTGAATGTCAAAGCCCAGGCGTGACGACACAATACCACTTCATGACAACGGTAAGACCATGCAACAGGCGCACTTGCGTGGAACGGTTGAATAAATGCACCCAATCGTTAGTAGAATTCAAGTCAACTGTCTGCCGCTTTATGTATATGAATTCGCGCGCTGGCTCGCTGCAAGTACTGGGCGGTGTCAGTCCTCGATAAAGGTGCAGAAAAAAAAAGTTGGTTACCTTTCCATAGCAACAATGTTGGCGAGGTAGCTATATCAGAAATACCTGAAACCAAGAGGGTGATAAAACCGGCAAAAATTACGCGTCCTTTCGAAGTGTGTTCGATGAGCCAAAGTCTTGCGAATAAACAGCATTTGTCTGCGTATACTCACCGAATCATAAGTAATCGAGCGGAACGAGTTCGTGCCAGGTTTGATGCGAATGTATTAGGCGTATACGTAAGTGTCCCACGGCGGTTTCATGATTAATAGCACAACTCCCGGCGCATGTTTTCTTTTTCTTTTTTTTTTCTTTTTTTTCTTGGGCAAGCAAACGGCGTCGCGCGGCTGTGTGGTTAGAATATAAGTACCCGAGGAACAGGGAAAACAAAGGCTAGGCGGCTCGAAAATTACGCGTAATCTTGTCCTTTCGTCGACCGTGGTGGTTTGTCATTTTTTTTTCCCCTTCGGAATTGCGGCGTTCAAATGCGAAGCGCGTTACGCTATAGCGTGCGTCGTCACCAGGTTTTACGTGTACAAGGTCGCGTATGTAAAGCTTCTCGACGCCGCTTTTCCTGGGCTCCTTCATTCATTAGTTTGTCGGTTCTTTTACTCCGGGAAGCAGCGCCGAAAGAAAGTAAAGAGGGAGACGAGTCTGTGCACGGAGCTGCGGGAGTTTTATTGTAGAAAGTGCGAATGCCAAGGCCGTCGCGTCTTCGGCCCGAATACGCGCGGCCCCTCCGTAGGTTGTAGAAGGGCGCGCGTGCGTGCATTTGATGCGCGCGCGCGCGTGCGTGTTTGTGCGTATACGAGCTTTGTGTCTGCGGGCGAAAGGTTACTTATAGTAAGCTTGGATGAAGCCTATACACACGTTCGTGCCTATACATAGCTTTCCCGTGAAATATATGCGGCGAAAGTACTTTACCTATACTATACATTGGCGAGGTTCGCTAGCCGCCGTTCACTTTCCATTTCCGCCGCTGCGCCCGTCGAAGTCGCGAAGACGTCCGCTGTGGCGTGGATTTTCACGCTTTGATGGCGCGCATTGCGCGCAGCTTCCTGCGCACTACCTGCGCCATTGGCGTTATGCATTCTTGTCATGCCTATGCGGCCTGTATGGTGTGTGTGTTGTCTGTATGTGGGTGGGTTGTGAGTGTCTGTAAAATCAGTCCGTAAGTGTCTTCATGGGAATGCAGACACTTACAGGGTGTGTGTGTGTGTGCGTGTGTGTGCGTGCGTGTGTGTGTGTGTGTGTGCGTGTGTGTGTGTGTGTGTGTGTGTGTGTGTGTGTGTGCGTGTGTGTGTGCCTGCGCGCGTGTGTGCGTGCGTGCGCACCGACGTGTTCCGTTGTCCGCCCTGTTTTTCACCGTGATGATCCCTCTCTTCGTCCATCTCTCTCTCCTCATCCAGTCTGGTCAACTTCTTATTGTCGTCCCTCTGCGTGCCTTGTTACCAGTTCCTCTGTTTTCTCGTTTGCGCGTGCGCGCCCAACCGTGCGGATAAGTTGTATAGGAGCGACCGGAGAGATACTTATCTCGCGGCCTGCGTCGGAAGGAAGCACCCCGACGTTTCCCGCCGACATTGAAATCTCCGTGAAACAAAGATGCGAAACAGGACGCTCGCGTGCGGTTTGTTCTTAGTTTCGCGCCGGCTCTTTTGCGTAACCGTGGTCGTGCGGAGGCCACGCCGTCCTGCCTTGTCGCGTTTCCGATCGTCCCTTGACGACGCCGTGTCGCCCTCTAATCATCACGCTGGCGCGCGATGCGTAGCATAGATATATCCTGTTCAGGGGTGCAGAAATGAGGCTATACCTCTCGTACAGGTGGGAGCAGGCCCAACGCGAGGACAGCGTGCAGCTGCCGTTCATTGCATACAGCTCTTATCGGGAAGATAAGGTAAGCGATTGGGTTTCCTTGAACTGCCGATAGCATTAGTAAGGACAGCCCTTTCGAAACTGAAGTGAACGTGTTGCATTTGAGCTATTACGTACTCGTGTGAGTAATCTAGGAGAGCGCGTACGTACACTGCTGTACTGAAGGGCATGCAGCGCAGTAACGAGTGCGTTTTCGCTTTCAAGGGCGCTTTATGTTACAGTTCCGGGACGGTATAAGAAAAAAATACTTATACGTACGCAAGTCAATCATTGATTGGCGAGTGAATGAAGACTGTGCTAATCTAATAGCTGCGGATAGCCACTATCACCTAGAATTTAGCAATGTTATAGCTTAAATTAACAAGCACTAGCCATCATTAGCCAATGCTAACGAATGCTCGTAGTACGCAAGTAAACGCGATAGTTGAAGCAGCTTGACTTGGTGAGAATCACTGTTATACTAAACTGCCTTCGCGATACGCAGATACGGTCGATCAGTAATCGCCATACCTCTTACAGAACTTAACTAGGTATAAAAGAGGTCAAGGAAGGGGATTTACAGAAGTGTCACGTTCTCCATTATTCTAGATGGTGAAGCCAAGTCGAGGGGCCTTTCTCTAGCTTGTGCCTATTAGCACTATGATTTAGCGACTGGGTCACCAGGCGTATTGTAGTTCTTGTGGTTAATTTTGGTTGAATATATGCTAAAATTGGGGACACACTGTTTGATTTGATTCGATTTGACTTGATTGAGCTAGATATGTGAAATGAAGTATTACACTTGCAGGGTAAGTGGACAGTCGCTCATCCAAACTGAATTTTCTTCACGTTCTCAACATTGCACTTTCGTGAGTTCAACGTTCTGACCCAACCCTATTTCATTCCACCAGACAGCGTCCTAGCCTATGCTCCTTGAAACGTGCTACGAAGGGCGCGAAGCCACCAAGGCGACAACAGTGACGGTTTTAACTATTTTTAACTGCTGCTTTTCAAGAGACTGTATCCAACTGCAACATTATGAGCCTGCTAACAAAAGACTGTGGTCTTCTTCTGTCGGTCATGGAACGTGAGCGTCCACACGCATGCTACCTTTCCCATTGTTGTTAGTCTTCACTCGGCCGCTCGGAGGCAGTGACCCTTAAAATTATCCTGCTCTCTCTAAAGCGACGCCGGGAGCCGGTCTTTGAGCTGCTGCTGCAGTGCCAAAGCCATTCTTATATATCATTCATCGGCGTATGCGTTGGTGGCTTCCCCCGGCGCGGTCTACGTGGCTTGACGCTACAGTGCCCGAGAGCGCAAGACATCATTAGACGTTGGGACGTCCCATCTCTCGGAGCAATGTACTACTGCAGAAAGGACTTTCGGGCACTTTCTTTTCTTTTTTATTTTGTCTTTAGATAGCCCGTGGTGCACGTGCGACGTGAAGTCCGCTGTGTTGCAGCTCAGCTCTCAGCTAGGACTGTTCCTGGCCGTAGTGATTGACTCTGTACTCACTGCTTAGTATGTATGTATGTATGTATGTATGTATGT
Source organism: Rhipicephalus appendiculatus (assembly GCA_030522465.1). NCBI lineage: Eukaryota > Metazoa > Arthropoda > Arachnida > Ixodida > Ixodidae > Rhipicephalus > Rhipicephalus appendiculatus. The sequence goes on from JALIZH010001366.1 coordinate 22,122, forward strand.
ATGTATGTATGTATGTATGTATGTATGTATGTATGTATGTATGTATGTATGTATGTATGTATGTATGTATGTATGTATGTATGTATGTATGTATGTATGTATGTATGTATGTGTGTGTGTGTGTGTGTGTGTGTGTGTGTGTGTGTGTGTGTGTGTGTGTGTGTGTGTGTGTGTGTGTGTGTGTGTGTGTGTGTGTGTGTGTGTGTGTGTGTGTGTGTGTGTGTGTGTGTGCGTGCGTGTGCGTGCGTGCGTGTGCACTAAATATTAAAGATGCCCTTAAGCTTCAAGATATTTTGTACGGATAGAGGTCCCGACTTTCTATTTAACACAGTAAAAAAAAAGCCATCACTTAGCTGTCACTTCTCTCTTAAGACTTTTTTATATTTCACTGTACACGCGACTGCGAGTTTAAGATACTACAGCGATGACTGAAACCGCGCGTATGTTAAAACTGTGTGTTAATGTGTTAATATATTACGCTGAAAAGGTCCATACTCAAAAGTAAGAACAAAAAAGCGATGGGTATCAGAAAGGCTGCGCTACAGATTCGTCGGCGCCTTTGTTCAGTTTATTTTATTGTATATACATGGTCGTACCGTTTATCGACATGGACGTATGCCCAACATTCTGCTCGTATTAACGGCACCTTTTTTGATAGTTAAACTCTGTACGTGTGTGAGCTCGCACGCATTTTTATTGTGTGCGTGAGAGTCGCGTTTATAACCACATAATTATCACGCGGCAGCTGGAGGGGCGTACGTGACAGGCGCTGAGCCAGGTTGCATGTAGCTCTCCGCCAACAACATGCGTTGCCAAGTTCGACGGGTCGTTTACAGAAATAGTTAGCCGTAGTTAGGAAGTGTGGACAGCTTCAGTGTCGTGTTCATTGCACGCTTCCTGGCTCTTATCTCCGCTCTTCTTTCAATCTTTCTTTTCCTCTCCCCTTCCTCCTAGTGTATACGGTAGCAAACCGAATTTTATAATTATGGTTTACCACCCTGTCTTTCCCCATTATCTCTCTCTCTCTCTCTCTTAAATATGCTATTTCTGGTAAAGGGATAAAAAATCAGTTTCGCCGCAAAGGCGAACCATAGTAACAAAGTGGAATGTTATGCGAAGTAAATCCAGCAGCTTTTGTAACCGATCTCGCGTAACTCTACAAAATGCTGGTATAATAGAGTACGGCCGCTCCAGTGAGCGAAGTTGTTTTCGTGCTGTCTGTCGATCGTCTCGACGCGACGTAAGCGGTGAGAACACAGCACTTACAATGGTACTCGAGCCGTCTACTGATGTCTGTTAAGCTAGCGCGCGCTGCAGCGCTCACGACCGCGCCCTTTGGTCTAAGTTCGCTGTATACGAAACATCACGGCGACGGCGAAAACCCGTTGAAAGTGTCCATATAATTGCTGTCACAATAAAATAAAAGATAAATGTGTGTGTGTGTGTGTGTGTGTGTGTGTGTGTGTGTGTGTGTGTGTGTGTGTGTGTGTGTGTGTGTGTGTGTGTGTGTGTGTGTGTGTGTGTGTGTGTGTGTGTGTGTGTGTGTGTGTGACGCCACCCACCTGTAGATCGGCTGCAAATATATCCTTCATCGTCGAAATAGAACTATGCCCCGGGTAAGCTCTTTTTTACCAATTATTTCAAATGCTTTGCAGTAAAGCTTATTAGGAATAGTTTATAGCTGACACAATCAAGCTTTCCTACACAGCACATTTTCTAGGCCAACGGCGTAGATACAGCCAAGGCCAGCCAGCCATACAGCCGACGAAGGACAGCTGGACAAAGTTCAATACATCTATATATATTTTTACCGGATATGCTCGTCGTTTGCACAGTGCATTCTAAGTCGGGGGAGGGTGGCCGTGGCGTTCTGATATGTTGTGCCTTTTCTCCGAGTCTGCACAGCTGGCCCGAAGACAAACACGATCAAAATGACTCTACGCGACGTTCAGTCGAGCTGTTGCCTGCACTTTTGTGGAACTCGTAGGCTGCCGTCGTTTGGCTTTAGCCGGATTAACTGTGCGCTGTGAGTGAGGAGCACAAAATAAACCTGTCATTGTTGTGATCAAAACTTATACGTTTGTGCGCGCGAGGTTCATTCCAGCATTATATGGCATGTCTAGTACAGAAGGCAGCCGCTTCTGAGGAATGCTAAGGTGTTCTGACCGGGAAGGGAAGGGGAGGGAACGAGGCCCCCCCCATGGATGGCTTTGAGCCCCCCCCCCCCCCCTCCCCTACTTCCCTGCCTTTTCTCTGGCATTCCTCTCTGGCAAATTTCGCGGGGATTCGTAGGGGTTGACTTGCGTTCGGTGGTGCTGTTCTACAGAACTGCCAACTGGACGGTGCAACAACACCTAGGACGTCAGCAAAGGCAGAACCCCACATCAGGGTATTACCACCAGACCTTAATGTACTTATTTCGAGCAAAGCACTGCCATCTATGTGTACACACCCGATTAGTGCATTGAAATGTTTATTCAGACGGCGCTGTCTGCTGTAGCCCCAGCAAAGTGAGGGATCCACACTGTCTCATACTGCAGCTTATCGTAATGTACTTCAAACAGGGCACCCATCAAACCTCCGTGTACACATGTCTGTAGCGTACGTCGCTGTCGACCACACGGCTCTTGATGCCTCGTTCGCCGCAGCTGTACAGTGTCCTCTATGCCCACATCGAATACGCGCTGTTGACTCGGCTGAGTTGTATACCAACAGACCGTGTTCGGTGTGCCATCTTCACTACGTGCAAATCGTCCCCGATGCCATGCAAGGGGCGGCGCTATCGAAGATTTCGAAACGCGCTCGCCGGGGACGCCCTGTGGCATCGGAAAGAAACAAAGGATCGATCTTTGGTGTCTCACCCAATCTTTTCCGGCGCGGACTGTTATGTGACCCCGTGACGGCACCTCGCTAGCGCGCCCGCTGGCGTACGGGACCGTTTGCAGGTCGAGCGATCTATCATCCACTTCCAACACTTATTGGATCTTCGACGGCCTGCACAATCCCATCCTCCGCGGGCCGTCTTGTCCGGCATTGCGTTCATCTTTTTTTTTTCTTTCAGCGGGAACTCGTGTGTGCCTGTTCGTTGCTGAGAGAAAGTTTCGCGGGGCTGGCGTAACAGGAAGCGACGGCGGTGACACGTGACTGAGCTTTTGGATGTGGCGGTCGTTTGAGTTGTTGTTGGTGTTGATTTTGATGCCACTGTCGTTGGATGACCTGTTTTTTTTTGCATTCCACGCGGTGCGCTCGCTTTTGTAGATTCGTAGCTGTTGGCAATGAAGGAAGCTAACGACCGTGCAACGAACACGATGCGTAGAAACACGACAAACATGTCATCGTCGGGAGATGTGAAGGCGGCGTGTATTGATTAAGGATCAAACGAGGGTGACTGAAACTATGGTTGGTGGAGTGAGTGGGGTTGGTGGAGTGGAGTGAGTGAGTGAGTGAGCGAGCGGTTGCGTGATTGATTGATTGGTTGCGTGATTGAGAGAGAGAGAGAGAAAGAAAAAAGAGAGAGGAGCGCTTTTGGGAAAGCCATATGATTTGGCTGCTAACAACTTTATCAATAAAAACCGTGTGACCACAAAAGACATACAGCGACGGTGTGTTAATCCAGTATATGGTTAACAGCCGAGCACAAAAAAGATCGCGAGAGAAGATAGTCGACCGGGACAGGTGCGCAAGTAAATTTTTTATTTATTTATTTATTAATTAATTTATTTATTTATTTAGAAAGTACTGCTGTCAATATAGACAAGACAGGCGGGGAGCGGAACAATAAACTAGGTGCGCATAAAAAAAAAAGATCACAGGTAAATCAAATCATTCAAATATATACAACGGATGATCAAGTACGAAAGAAAGCAGGTAAGAATATACGGTAATATAAAACTACAACCACAGCCGAGCAGTCCGTTTTACTAGTATATGACCTTCCATAGTAATTTTGCGTACATATTAACAAAACCTCATAAAGGAAGCGCAGCATTCGTCGTTATTTAGGGGCCGCCGAATGGCTCTTAAACGTGAAAAATGTGCGCATTTATAAAGGCCCTACCGCAGTAAAGGTGGGCGTACGTAGAGGTACGAACGTGTAATGTCTTCCTCCTACTTTTTTTTTTTATTATTGTTTCTTCATTTTCGCGCACCGATCGCAAACGTGAAAATACTTTTTTTTTTTTTGGGGGGGGGGGGGGGGGGGGTATCTTTCATTCATGAACGCTGTAGCAAGGTATTCAGTGTCAATGAGCGAAGCTTTCTTTTTTTTTTTCCTGCTTTCGAAGCGAACGTTATCGCTTCGCTGATTTACGACTGGGCTTGACGAAAGAGAGAGAGAAAGAAAAACAAATAACAAAGAACACTAAACGCACTCTTGGCGGGGTCGATAAGCGTGTCTTTGACGCGATCTCTGGATGCGGCGGTCTTTGAGCATGTGCTCGAGTAGAACACTTACAAGGACACTTAGTGTATCACTGATTGGCACGCATACGATTGCAGGATAGTGTCCTTTAAAGGGGTACTGACACAAAAACTTTGGCCTCGCGTTTTTTTTTTTTTTTTTTTTTTTTTTTTTTTTTTTTTTTTTTTTTTTTGCGGCAATGTGTTGCTGGGGGCCTGTTAGTCATAACACGGCACCTCGTTTGCTGCAGCGCGTGACAGATATTTAATTACAGGCTCCTCATTACCGACCAGTTTCAGTTTCAGTTTGAGGGAGCTCGAAAAACGACAAACCGCCGGGTGCAACTATCACCACCTAGCGTGCGCAGCTCTCGATCACGTCAGCACAGAGAACTGTGACGCACTTCCGCACGGTCCATATCAAGAAGTCCTTTCGAATAGGAAACGGGACAGCAGTGTCGCCAAACACAAAACTTTCAACGCGTGCGCCGCGGCCACGGACTCGCGACCAGCCGCCGAGTAGTATAGACTGCTGGAACAAACGCGGCAAAAGAAAAATGGCGGCTATGACGTCATCATAACTTGTTGCAGCGTGGTCACGTGAGGGAAGTAGGGGGGTCACCTCTGATGGTGTCAGTAGCGCGAGGGAGTCGATCGCTCACGCAAACTTCAAAATTAATTTAAAGTACCTTTCAAGCTATATTCGCTGTTGATATTTTGCAGATGATATACACATGTTCACGGGAATCGAACCCGCAGGCTGTCTCGGCCGCGAAATTTTGTGTCAGTACCCCTTTAATTTACCCTTGAGAAACGTATTACGGGAGAAGAGAGGTGGCTAGAATCATAGGCGTGCGCAGGGTACCCCTTCAGGGGGGAGCAAAGGTTCGTCGCAGCGCCCCCCCCCCCCCCCTCTATATTTGGTCACTGTAAGGGGCAGACTTGCCCCCCCCTCCCCCGAATCGCAGCGCCCCCCTTCCTATTATGTCAGTGTATGAGGCTGACTTTGCGCCCCCCCCCCCCCCCGCCTCTTATGTGACTAGGGGGGGGCTCCCCCCCCCCCCTCCACCGTGCACACGCCTATGGCTAGAATGCTCGGAAGTTCCCGCAAGGGCTGAGCATGACGTCAGAAATTTCGATGCCATGTATGACATCCAAAAGAGAGAGAGAGAGAAAAAAACGCTCTACCCGAGCGTGGCCGCTCGGGTGTAACTATCTTTTCGCGCTTTTGTTACTGCTAAACTAGTGCACGGTGGTCTAGAAGAACCAGGAAATCTGGCCTACAGTGGTTTGAAAACTTCCCGCATGGCCCGCATACGTTAAGCTATTAACGCGATAGCGTTAAAGAACTCGTTTCGCAGAAATTCCGGCGTCGGTGTCGGTGTCGGCGTCGTTGGTTGTGAGCGAAAAATCATCATCTTGTCCGTGACCGAAAAATCGAGAAATATGCAAATAAAATAAATAATAAAAATTTTCGGGTCCGAGTGAGGATCGAACCCGGGTCGTCTGCGTGGCAAGCAGGCGTTCTACCACACAGCCATGTCTCTGCTTGGATATAATGTGAAAATAACTTCCTCTGCTTGGAAATGCAGTGAAAATAACTTTCCATGCTTCGCAAACGCAAGCGTCCTTTATATAGGCGTCGCAATATAACATGTAATATCCCAGGAATATTGCGTGGTACAAGCGTAAATTGCCATCGGGCGTCAGAATATGTGACTATCATAACGATTCCATAGTTTAAAGCCAGCCACCCATTACAAACGGCACACACCTTACTGCGCGTATTCTCTTAACACCACGTAGTGGGTGCATAGCAAGTTCGAAAACATTTCCCACATTTGCCGCGCATAATTTCTCCTGGTTTAAACCATACTACCCATTACATAGTATGCACTAAGTGATTGAAGTACGCACTAGGGACGGGATATCGCTATCGCGTTCAACTCTTAAAGGCGAAGCTTAAGGGTCCCCCAATTTTTTTCAAATATTCGACTTCACGATCACGTACAGGCGCGCCAGAGAGTGACGTCGTAAGATACGATGTCGCTGCTACCAGTATTTAGCTGCATTCTTTTTTGTCAGTCTTTGTATGGAAGAGACAGACGACAGTATTGAGTGATGAGCGTGCGCTGGACAAAGGTGGCCTCTTTGGGAATGTCCGCAAAGCTGAATACAGCTGTTGCAGGGGAGTGATGCCTTGTGCTAAAGACGCAGATTTATTAAGCGATGAGATTAAGAAAGTTTCATTTTCTTCTCTAATTTCTGTTGTTTTACGGGCTAAGTCCACGATATATTAATGAGGCACGCCGTATAGTGGAGGGCTCCGGAAGTTTCGACTTCCCGTGGGTCTTTAACGTGCACTGACTTCGCACAGTACACAAGCCTTTAGCATTTCGCATTCATCTAAATGCGACCGCCGCTGCCGGGATCGAACCGCGAACCTTCGGGTCAGCAGCCGAGCAACGCAACCACTGTGCCACCCCGGCGGACAATTTTCTTCTCTCTTGTGTGTATGTGCGGCTTACATTAAGTTCAGTTTTCGCAGTTTTTATTGCGATAGCAATTGTATAGACACTCTCGGCTGGCGCCGGCCGTCGCCGTCATGTCCCGTATATGTATATGTATCCACACACACACACACACACACACATATATATATATATATATATATATATATATATATATATATATATATATATATATATATATATATATATTAGTTTTCCTTGCCCGCGCTTGTGTCCAAACGTTCCAGTGATGCTTCTCTCTCTCTCTCACGCAACCTTTACAGTTCATCGCAAAGGTCTCGCACGCAAGGTCACCCATACACGCGCCTCCAGTCCCATGCGAAGTTATCACACCGAACAACTTCCTCGCCTGGTCAGTGGAATCACAACTGACGCGTCCATCACTGCTCGGGACGTGTCCCGCCCCTGTTCCTGCGGCGGTAATGCGTTTCATAACCCCGCCGCGGGGTAGTAACCGACGTGACCAGCTTTTTTCAGGGTTAACTACATGTCGTGACCCGAGCACGACCGCCCGGTCTGTGCGTGCTGTCTTGCCCTTTCGCGCTCCGACTGTGCACTCCGCCCTCTTTCGGCGTCGCACAAAGGTCGCGCCGTATTATGCTTCCTCTCCTCGTTGATTTGCGATGTCTGGGGTCGTTGTGAGCTGCGTGTGTGTGTGGCCCTGCGTGTTCTCCTCGTCTCGTATGGTACTCACGCGTGGGCGTGTATGTGCACTGCGAGCCCTTTCGGATGTATACGCGATATATGCGCTGTGCTTGCCGTGCCGCCCACGGAGCAATATCGAACGAGTTGTGTGTATACACGACCAAACAAAAGAAACAGAAATACCGTGCGTGTGGTAAACGTTCGAGACGCCCCGAATGTCTGTTGCAAGACTGCCGCGTGTGTACGACATGACGTCAGCGACTAGGCTGAGCTTTGCGCAGACCAGTGGTGTTTTGTTATTGCGTTAAGGTCCACTGTTCCATCAAATTTCGAGGCTATAACAAGCTTGTTGTGGGTTTCCTCTGTATGCAAGGACAATCCACACGAAGGGTCGGACACAGCAAACATTTAGAATATATTTTAATTCACTTCCAAAATGTACCTAAATGCTCATTCTCCCGATCGATGCCCATCGCTAGCGCATCAAAACTGACGTAGCTCTATAGGAAGGAGAACGAAAGTTGTAGTGACGTCACACCAGATCTGTAGTGACGTGAGTGACCTCCGGACCTCCGCCACCTTCGAAATGTACGTACCGGCAAAGCATCCGTTGCTACATCACTCGCCGAGTTTCGATCGCTTCCTGGCTAAGTGCTGCGCACCTTCGCGCGAGCCTTGAGTGGTCACGTGACCAAGTCTCCTACACTTCTACGTCACAGCCCAACTTGGCGCCCAGAAACCGAAACCGAAAGTTGTTCGCATAAATAAGGCGATATTCAATTATTTAGCGAGAATACGTGAATCTTGGTGCGTGTATCATGCTTCCTAGAGCTATAAGAAACACTTGCAGCGAAGAACGCGCAAGCCACAAATTTGGTGGCACCACCCCTCTAAGAAAGAAATCGTGTTTTCTGTGCACTGTGCGCGTTTTCTTTATTTTTCTTCTTCTTTTTTGATGTACTCGCTGTAGACACGCATATTATCCCGTGCTGCGTGGTCCTGTTCTCGTTTTTTAACCTCCCGTTCCCTGAGTGTCACATTATGCGGTAGCAAACCCAACCTTGTTCTTCTTCTTAGCATAATTTTCTGTCGTCTTCTGTGTGTATCGATCGTGCTGATGATACAGTTCTTACTGCAACCCCCCGACATGTCACAAGCGGGCGCAGAACGTTTCGGAACAACACGGACTTCGCGGAAAAGGTCAGTGTATACCCTCGCCATATCGTCGCTCGGCATGAAACGCAAGTGAGTAGTGGCGTGTTAAGTCTTGTGCGTAATCATCTACGCCGCCCATGCGTCTTCCAGACTGGTAGCAGGCGCAGATATTTTCGTAAATGCCTTGCGGATCTTCGATTACTTGTAAAAACTCTCAATGCCCCTTATGCGATCCCTAAGACGGCTTGAAGACATCTTTTTCTTAGTCTATGTAATGATCATCCTGCCACACTCCTCCGAAAACGTTCTGCAACTCACCTGATTTTGCGTTGCCTCCGTGATCGGCCCAGCATTGACCAAGCGACAGTGTCATACGATTACATCATCAGGTGACGTCACGCTACACTCTTAGTCAGGTCCCGCCTAAAGTGCTAGATATAGCCAGGAAACCGGACATTTTTGACTGGTTTCCTGGATATAGCCAGCATTTAACCAGGACCTGCTTAAGAGTGTATGCGACGGCAGCGATGTCATGATGACGGCGTAATGACGTCACAAATTTGGGCGATCTTTGACGTCACATGGCGGCGGCATCACGTGATGACTTTTTACTTCGCTCGTACTGACGGCGCGGATGGTCAATTTTCGCGTTTGGTGAGTCATCTAAGGCTTTCGCCTTAGTGATCTGTAGGTCTCAAAACTTGCGATGTGGGCCAATTGAGCACAGCGTGAAAGAAAAAAGAAACTATAAGCGGCCAATAGCTGTCCGATTCGACGACGACGAGACCGACCCATGTGTATACGTATGCGGACCACGTTTGCCCCCCTCAGTCATGCAATACGTATATAGGCGCCAACACCTCGCGACTCGCATAAGTAACGCAAAAAAAAAAAATGAGCGAGGCTGACCGCGTAGACAAGCCAGCTCGCTGTCCGAGCCAGTCACCGCATTACTGTTCCTGTCACGCGCGACACACACCGCAACGCGCGAAACTCGGCAACTGGAAGCCCTTGCACGCAACGACCGCTCGGGTGTTCGCGAATCGAACGCCACGGCTTGTCTTTTCTGTTCTCCCGGTTGTTTTTCACTGTCTTACCGTTTCTATACTCATCCACGTTGCTCGAACCACGTACGCTTTCTGTACGCGAGTGACGCACCGTGCAAGGAGCTCGCGGTGTTGAAGGATTTGCGATCCGCGCGCGCCTGTACTGACAGCTTCGGGCCGCACTTGAATACCACGAAGAAAGGGCCCGCAGAGGCTCTTGCCTCGGGCTGTAATGAGGTAAATAGGCGCTCGCCGTATTTTCTAGCGACACTATAGCGTATACGGTATAATACGCAGCACCGCCTAACGTGATTGGTTGCATGCCGTATATGGTATGCAACGTGTTCGTTAACGCCTTCGCGTTCGAACGGCCGTAGGAACCGGCGCCGGCCGGATGCACGTGGCCGGTTTTGTGCCCGTTTGCAAACCAAATTACTTCTCGACACCGTTTGTGCGTACTTCACACCGTTACGTGGTCGCGGGCGTCGGGAACTCCGCTTGCCGCTTTCATTGCCGGCTACTTTATTTGTTGCTTGCTTGCTTTCTTTGTTTCATGGTTATGTTATGTAACGATGATTACTGTTTCCAATTATGCGGCTATTTCGTTGTTAATCGCTGCTTCCTGACGTAGTATGGTGGTCTCCAGTGATAATTTATGACCGGTTCAAAACTGCCTTGCTCGCACTGCACTGCACTGCAGTTTTGAGTTGAACAAGCAGGTGGCAGCTACTTGTTCAGCCACAGGAACAAATAGATACAAAAACGAGCAAAGAACAGAAGAAAGAGAAGACGTGCGCGATGAAAATGTCTTAAACACAATCCAGTTTTAACTGTGGCGAATAAATAATTAACACGAAGTAGAGCACTAATGGAACGCCAGAGTGGCAGTTGTAGTCAAATATATGGCAACTAGCGTTCATCAATACATATAGTCAGAAATGTCGCGTGCAGCAAATGCTCATAATCTGCAAGCGTTCGAATGTGTAATAGCTCAAACAATATATGAATGGTGATGCTATCTAAGCCGGCATTATCATTGCTCCGGCTATCTAAGCCGGCTAATCATAAGACCGGCATTATCATTGCTCGACCTCAGTCTCATGATTGAGTGACCTGCTCTTTCAAGGACTCCTTCCTCTACCTATCTGCGTTACCGAGTTATGCTCCTTCCCCGCTTTTCACAAATGCATCCTCTTTTCACTTTTCAAGTGGCACGGTCTTTTTTCTTCAGACCGTTCGTATACATTTTCCTCAAAAGAGCGCTCGCCTTCGCTTTTCAGGTAAACGCGCGATGCTTTCAAGGGGAGCCGTCAGCGAGGAAGTAAGCAAACAAAGAGCGAGAATATGAGGAAGAAAGGATCAACTGGCGTGTCATATCGTAAAGATGTCTTCCTGCAAAGAACTATACGCACGCCCCCCGCTTTTTAGGTATGGGACGCGGAGTCGCGACGGCAAAGGGAGTTGAAGACGTTGCAGAAAAAGACCCCATCCCATAGACGCAAGCGCGTGAAACTGCGCGTAAAAAAGCTTTTCGAGGCGGACAACGCAGCGCGTTCATTCCGAGGCTGTCTTCCACGATGTCCCGGGGGACCTATTGAAACTTCAACCCGCGTTTTCTTTTTTTTTTTCTTTTTTTTTATGAAAAAGCATATCTCAACAACACCTTGGTCTTGGTCAGAGTTTGGTGTGGCGGGTTGTTGCTACGCATTTCGGTGTGACTGTTGGAGAGATGTGTGAAGTGGAAACGCATTGAAATTTAAGTTTAACTTGTCTGCTACCCTACTCTGGGGAAGGAGGAACGGGCATGAAAGTAACAAGGAAACAAGGAATAATGAAATAACAAATGCGCTCGAACGTGCAACTGCGTTCATCTCTCAATCACAGACGGAAACAGAGGTCGGATTTGTTCAGAAAGCGCAGCAGTGTTCATATGGCCCGTAGGCATAAGCGGGCCCGCCCTCCAGGGGGGGGGGCGAAGGTAAAGTCACTGTAGGGGAAGGTTCATCGCAGCACCCCCCCTCCCCTCCCTATTACGTCAATGTCTGGGGCAGACTTTACGCCCCCCCCCCCCCCCCCCCCTCTCTTAGGTGACTAGGGGGGGGGGGGCCCTCACTGCCCCCCCCTCGTGCGCACGCCTATGCCCGTAGGGCAGAATACGGTCGAGGACATGGTCCCAGTACTTCCTAAGGCGCTAAGGTGAAAGTATTAAAGACGATAGTCTTTATTGGGATACTTAAACGCAAAAATTTTGGTCTGTCCGTCCGTCCGTCCGTCCGTCCGTCCGTCTGTCTGTCGGTAACCCGATTCAGCTACTCGGCCAAAGTTTAACTTCTTTCTGAACGCCCATCTTGAACTGGTGTTCGCGTTCATATTTGTGAACATATTCGATCAAAAAGCAAATACTACGCATTCCTGAGGTGCAACATTAATATGTAAGTGTCAGGACGTGTTCTTTATTAGAAAATACATAGGTACGCAATTCTAAAGACCCTAGTGTTTTTTAGGCTGTCTCAGGCAAGGCAAAACATAGTATTACGGCTGGCACAAGACTATCGTCTTTCGACGACATTTGCAGCGAAGCACGCAGATACGCGGCCAATTTTTACATCTCTGTTTTTAAGTCAGACAACTAGCTGTCCGTCGTGGTGATACGGAAAACGTTAGAGGCGTTTGTGAAAAACGACGCCGTTCCTTACGCACACATATCGGCCGCTTTATACCTCAACCAAGGCTAAGAAAGACGGGAAAGGAAGAAAAAAAAAAAACTCCTCATCTTGTTTTTGGGGACTTTATTAGGTTGCGCTGGAACGTGGATCCGGTGATTGTTAATTACCTTTCCGCCCCGCGAAAGGAGAGATCGCCTGTTTTTTAATCTCTCCTACATCTCCCTTTTCTGTCAACAGCTTCAGCAGCTCCATAGTGAGCTTCCTCGTCGTCGTTTTTTTTTTTCTTTTTTTTTTTTTTTTTGATAGCAATGTTCTCGACGTTCCGTCGCTGTAAGTCAGGGTGCGAAAAGTCGCCTGATATATCTCTCTTAAAACTTAATATGCCACGCCGTACCAGTGAAGCCTGGAAGCCGTTTTAGAACACGTTAAAACTTGCGCCGTGCTCTTGCTGATAGCTGGGGAAAGGTTTTTTCCAGATGTGGCTCTCTGCAGAGCCACGCGGCAGCTGCAACTGAAATAATTTGCGACTTAAAAATACGGTCGTTAAAAAAAAAAGTGGTTATGACTTTCGCAGTTTATTTATTAAGACCAGAGGTTTTAAACGAGAGCTGCAGAATCGCTGAAGGTAGGCGCGATAACGGGCCTGTCTCGAAATATTATATGGGCCACGGTTTTCGCAACTCTCCATCCAGGAGCGCTTGATAGTTTTTACGCTGTGGTGACGGATAATTAGCTTCATCGTAATTATGACATCCATGACCTCGCACCCTTATATGTCATATATATATATTTAGTTGTTTATATTTGTGATTGACAAATAAACCTTTATATAACGGGCGTCAATATAACGAAATTCACCATATAACGAAGTTCTTCACTTTTCACGACTTCGTGTCCATAAAACACCATGTCTTTTGAACCTCAGTGTAACGAAGGGTGTTCATCCGTGATTTCAATATAACGCAAGTTGCCCGTGCTGCCCCAGAGGATGACCGAGGTGATGAATCCGCCTTTTTCATGATGCTCCAGCGCATGCGCCCTTCCCCCTAGCGGGAAAGTCGCGAAACGTCTCTTCGTCTCGGAGGCTTTGCTTTTGGCAGTACTGGTTGTCCCCGCCTCTACCAAAGCCCTACCAAGACGGCAGAGGGCAGCACAGCAAGATGAAAGAGGCGGATTGAAAGTTCTGCTGGAGGTCAGTGTTCGAGCCGCACGCGGTGTTTGCGAACGCTTGTTCCATATTACCACATCCCGCTTGGACCTGCGTATCTTTCGGGTTAACTGGTGACGTTTGGCCTCTGCGAAAAGGGTTTTTTCGCAGGCGCAGCATCAAGCGTGCTCGCCGGATCTCAGGTTCAAGAAAGCTGCGGCAGTTTTTCGCGTTACTGAAATTAGCTTTTGGTTCAGCCGTATTGTTCAAACATTTTCCCGGCACTTCGCCCGCAAAAAAAAAAAAAAAAAAAAAACGAATCTTTTGGCGACTATACTTTGCCTAAAAGGTCGCACTTGAGTATAACCTAGGTTCGATATAACAAAGTAAAGTGTTGGTTTTCCGATTTCGTTATATCGGGGTTTAACTGTACAAACCGACAAGGTGGCATGGAGAAAGAGTTGAACAGCACTTTTAAGCTTGATATGTTGACAAATTGTACTCGGTAAGCGACGGTTGTAGCGCTTTCAATTCCAAGTTTGCTTCGTTTGTACGCACTCAGGGATTTGATTGGTTGCACCATGAAAAATTGGTCACCTCCATGGCCGTCTTAGTTCGCGAACTTGGCTAGCGCATTCGCTCCTCTCCACAGCCGTTTCTCGTTCATTCGTTTTCGTTAAATCTACCTTGCCTGCGCGAGCCTCTCTTTATTCGCTGAATGCGTCGCCGCTTTTTCTGTCTGCAGCGCACCACGCTTCCATTTCCTCGGGGCATTCATTCCTTCTCGTTAGTGCCACCCACGCCACTTTCCCTCCGTTTCTGTGATTCGCTGAAATCGTTTTCTTATTCCTACATATACAGATAGATAGATGAACCGTCCCCTCCTATTCCCCCCTCCTCACCTCATACCCCTGAAGCCTTCACGAGCGCTTCCCTCGTGTACTCTTCTTCTTCTTTTTTTTTTTTCCTTCTAATTTTTGCCTTATCTCTTTTACTTGTTCGTCCTCGGGGCTCCGGAACCCGGGGTTTTACTGCTCTTTCTCTCTGTTTCGTTCTCTCTCTCTCTCTTTCTCGTCCATCGTGGTTATCCCACTCTCCCGCGGGGAAACACCTGCTCTCTTCAGCCGCCTATTTGCGAAGCGCTGCGAGCGGACTTTTGGGCTAAATGGAAGACAGCAGCGATGCGGGAAAGGGATGGGAGAGGGAGAGGGGTGCGTTTGAGTGTGCTAAACAGGCGAGGAGGAGAGGCGAGGGTCAACCTTGCCCCCCGCATCTGAGTGGACGAGTCTCTGAGCTCGGGAAGAAGCGAGGCGCTAGCCAGCGCTCGAAGAACTGTCGCCGGCCTTCCTCCTCTCCCCCCACCCGAAGGGTGTTGAGAGAGAGAGAGGAGGCGTAGGGCAGTCTCGCGCGAGCCGGCGCTAGGACCCGGAGAGTTCTTTCCCGTCTTTATCGGTGTTCGAACGCGAGCCGCTGGTCGCTCGCTCGCCGGCTGCTCGGGAGGCAGGGGGAGAGGAACGGACACCTGCTTTTCAAGATTCGATGGATTTGTGGGATGGCGCGGTGGTTCGCGAAGTGCCCGCGTCGTCGCATTCGGCGATTCTGATATTGGTCGTCGGAACTTTGGTCCTTGGACCTACGGTGTACGCGTCCCTTGCGATCATCCTGGCAGCGCTGTCTTCTACGCGTACGCTCGAACGTGTAAGTCTTGTAAATTCCCTTCTTAACAACTACAACAAAAAAAAAAAAAAAAAGGAAAAGGAGCGAATTGCATTTTTCTTTCGTTTTTGCTTCTTTCTTATTGACTTACTGAGATAGCAGGGATTAGCCCTGGATTAATCTCGACCGCGTGTGATTTCATAATGCCCCAAATGAGACCGCATGAGTGGTTTTTGCGTTCCAGCCCCTTCTATGTGCTTCCGTTTAAGCTGGTATCGAGGCCGCAACCTCGCGCCTAATAAGAATGATGTCATAGCCGGTGAGCTGCCGCAGGAGTTGCGGCATACTCGTCAGTGATGAACTGCTTCTTGTTTGCATATCGAGTACAGTTCAAGACAGTTTACAATATCTGGTGCAAATTGGATACTTACATTCGAAGGTCGCCCCGTTCATGTGTAAAAATATTAGCTCCGTTGCTTTCATTATTTTTTCTGATACATTTGAAGATGGCGTTTCGCCAAATACTATATGCACTCCAACATGCTGAAAAGTTAAGAACATGTTCTTAACTTTTCAGCACGTTAGAGTGCATATGACAGCATGAAAGTTGGGGCGTGTGGGAACATGCGTGTGAGAAGAGATTTCGCGAAATGTTACAAGCGCATGTTTATAGGCAAATACAGCGGCCGGCGTTGTCTTAATTGGCAGTGTTTCTGTGCATTTTTTATGAGCTTATAGGAAAACTGTTGTATCAGAATGTTCACATAGATACATAATGCCGTGATGAGCGCACCGCTGTGGATTTTTTTTCTTTTCGTCACCGTAGTAGCGCATATGTCAGTCGCTGGCTATTACGGAAATACTGGCTAAACAAGGAAGCGACGCGCACGCAAAACAGAGCAGACTCTTTGTACACTTATGCCCTGCTGCGCACTTACATTGCGACATTTCGCGGTCGCGACGTTTTCCTCCTGTTCTGCATCATTTGCTCGCGTGCACTTGAACTTGCGTAATGATACCGCCGCTGTCATTTCCGTAGAACCATATGTAGTTATATTATTTACGCCCACTGCCGCCACAGATTTCGTGCCTTCTCCGACCAACGCATCTTGTATGCCGTCAAAACTCGTGATTCCATCAGTGTATGTAATGACCAGCCGTCCCAAGCAACACATCGCTTACCCTTAGGCGATCACCGGTTACCTGAACGAATTAAACTACCTTTCCCAACTTCTTCCTCTACTCTATACACGCTTGCTTTGCGATTCATAGCGTCGTCTTCTGGTCTGTTGAACCTTTCCCTTTTCATGTTGGCACGTCATTGCCCGTATGTGCTATCTGTAGTTTTGCAGCGAGCCATTGGCTATGCCACAGATGTTAGCTGGTGTGTGGAAAGGAGGTGTGTGGAGAGGGTTTGCGCATGCTCAGTAAGGGTGGTCACGCCGCACACCACCGGATTGAACTCCGCCATAAGCTGCTTCGCATCTAGTAATTCATAACTGAACGCTGCGTGTTGCGCTTTGTGCTGTGCGCAGCGCGCGGCTCCGATCTATGCCTACAGACAGGAATCGTATCCAGGTAGCGACTGCATTCGACAGTACAAGGTCTTCAGTGAAAAGTGAGGGGTACTCGATCCGACCTTGCTCGATAATTCAGCGGCTCATTGTTGCCAAGGGGCCGGCGACTGTATACGTGTTCGTGTCAAAGATTTCTGACTTCCTTTTCCACTGACGGATCGAATCGGGACTGCACACAAATGCTTGAACGCGGTTCGATGCGCATCGATTCGTTGTGAACCGGTTCAGCCCGCTGAGTGCTCGTCTCCTTGCCACTTCTCTGCACAGCCTCCCTGCCTGCCTTTCCTTCTCTACTATTTCATCTTCCTCAAATCGAGTCACACGGGCGACACCTTGGATCGCGATCGAGCCACCATTGGAACGTAACTTCTCGATTTAAATTGGCTCGTATCTTGAATAACCGCAAAAGAGTCGGTCTGTAGATTGATTGTGACATGCCTCGATCGGGAGTATTTGAATACACCTCGCTTGTGACTCTGTAATCGACAGAGTTTGATGCGGGTAAAACAGGTGCATTTTGCCCGCGTGAACTTTACGGTCGTTTTACTTGTCTGATTTACAAATCAGGGTGTCTCTACAGCGCTGATTTACCTAACAGTTAGTTCGTTGATACCGTGCCCACCCTCCCTTTTCTCGACCTTCCCTATCTTGCACTTCCCACACCCCTTCCCCTGTGCCAACCTGTTGAGGTGTCCTCGTAAGGAGAGACAGTTACGGGTCGGCACTTTTCTCTTCACTCCGTCCTTAATAACCACTCAAAAAAAAAAAAAACGTACCGTCGCAATTGGCACGCCGCCTTTTTAGTCTGCAAAAACTGATTAAATAATCGTTGGGGTTTTACGTCACAAAATCACGACATGAGGGACGCCGTTGTGGAGGGCTCCGGAAATTTCGATCTCCCGGGGTCCTTTAGCATGCACCTAAGTCTAATCACACAGGCCTCTAGCAGTTTGTCACCATCGAAAAAAGGCGGCCGTGGCTGCCGGGATTCGATCCCGCGACCTTTCCGTCAGCAGTCGAGCACCATAACCACCAGACTACCGCGGCGGTTGCAAGAGCCTATGTCAACTACTTCTATCATCTGATCACATTATACTCTAAACAATGAGATACTCGCGCGGGCAAAGGGTTTTAAAAAATTTACACCATGTTCCCAAAGGGAACCCTGACGGGATGCGAAGCAGCAGCGTTGCGCATGGGAGCGGTGGAGAGGGTGAAGCGAGAGAGAGGTGACACATACAGACATGTTTCAACGCGTACGTTAGGCGCGCGTCAGGCGGCACCTGCGGGCGCTCCGGCGAGCGCGCGGCAGGCGAGGGAGAGAGTGACGTCAGCGCGCACTGCGAGGGGAGCGTGACGTCAACGCGCAGCTGCGGCGTGACCTACTTGGCACCGCTCCAACACCTGCGGCGAGGGGAGCGCGTTGCGGCGCGTTCTTACGGACGCACGGAGGGACAGCGTTACACAGCCTAGTCAAATAGCTGCTTCGCATCTAAAAGCTACGTGCCGACCACGGCGGTACGGTATTAGCGTACGGTAAACAGGCATTGCTAAAACGCTCTGTTGTATTTGACGACGCATACTTCACAACTTGCAGGTGAATCTGCAGCTCTGTTACTTCTTCTGCGAACTGGTCCACTAAACGTGTTTACTGGAAGAAGGTTTGTAATGGAAGCAGGGTGAGCCGGCAAGGTGTGAAGAAACGGCCCTTGCGGGAGTTAAGAAAAAAAGAACAAGAAAAGGTCTGTCATATAACGCGGCGAGGGGGGGCCCGTAATCTTTATGGCCGCAGCCGTTCTGTCTGGCGATGCATGGCCACCTTTCGTATACGATCGTTTTCTTTTACAACTCCCGCCGTCCACCGCTGCTTCCAGCCGGACGGACGGACGGACGAATGGATGAACGAGCTCGTAGACCCTCGTTGACCGTTGCTTCGAGCGAAACGTGATCCCGGAACTGTTAAGAATCTCGCCGCCCCGAAGAGCGCGTGAGCACGTCAGCTGCCGCTGCTCGTCCCAGCTCCTTCACGACCGCCCTTGTTATTACTATCGCTCTCGTTACACCTTGGCTCGGGTGTTGACGACGACGAGGTGGAGGCAAGACGTTCGTCGAAAGCGAAAGAAAACAGTGACAAAATGGAGAAGGTTGTCCCGGAGGTCTCCTGAAGACACCCCGTGTGAGTTGTCGCCGTATATATATTTTTTTTCCTCGACGCGGCGGTATGTGCGTTTGTACGTGTGGGCGATGAAAGCGTGAGCGCAGTCGTGAACGCGATGTCCCCGTGCTCCACTTTCCGAATGCTGTTCCTCGGGTTTCTGACGTCCCTTTGGTGAGTGGTAAAGCGACACTAAAGTGAAATATTAATTCAGTGTAGAGAGATAATCTGTTCCTACAGAACACTACTGTCATTAACTTCGCCATTATGGCTTAATTACGAAAAGATAAAAAAAATCACGCCATATCCACGAAGTGAATGATGATGAGTGGGCGAAGCTCCGGAGGTAATCTGGTAAACCGCCAATCCCCGTAAATTTTGCCCACTCGATCATCATACAAAGACCTGACGCACAAACGCGGGGGTCTTCATATATGACGTTAAGCTCAGGGGAACGTTTGTTGTCGGCGTTGCCGTTTTGCCTTTCGAGGGCGAGAGCGCGTTCACGATCGTTTTCATCCATGGCAGAAAGAGAATGTGTGGTCTGGAACGCGCTTATACTTCACGGTCATCAGCGTTATCGTCGTCGTTATCACGTGTAGTGGGTACATTCCACTATACTGTAACGCGCTTATTCTTCATTGGTCATCAGTCTTCATCGTCATCTTTATCACGCGGAGTGGATACATCCCACTATACGTGGTTACCTACCACTACTACTACTACATACTACAGAGGAGGGACAGACCCACACCCTGAGGAGCTTCGCCCCTAAAATGAAGTTCAAAGTCTCAATTCTGAATTTCGCGCCGAAACTTCAACGCTCGTACGTCTCCGTGACGCCAAAAGTTTGCGTATTTTTGCGTATTTTGGCCACACTGGTTGGTTCGATGAAATCCTTTGAAACTTGGTATATTAAGACATTGTGTCCCTTAGAACACAATGCAAACAATTTTTACCGATAAACGATTACATAGACACTAGGAGACTGCGTTAAAATGTGTGACGTCGCGGCGAGGCGGTGCGGGAACTTGAAACCGGCGGCGCCACCTGTATGTTATTTTTGCGCGTTTTCTCGCGGTAAGCGTTGTGCAAGGAAATTCGGTTTTTCTCTCCGGTGTGTGTGTGTGTGTGTGTGTGTGTGTGTGTGTGTGTGTGTGTGTGTGTGTGTGTGTGTGTGTGTGTGTGTGTGTGTGTTTGGAATCACAAGGTCGTCGTGGCTTCAGTTCCCCGTCGCTGCGACCGCTTTGCATAACGAAGAAATAGCTTCCATTC
Source organism: Rhipicephalus appendiculatus (assembly GCA_030522465.1). NCBI lineage: Eukaryota > Metazoa > Arthropoda > Arachnida > Ixodida > Ixodidae > Rhipicephalus > Rhipicephalus appendiculatus. Next base: position 42,373 of record JALIZH010001366.1, read on the forward strand.
AGATTCAGACTTGCCTTCACATTTAAGATCGTAATGTTTAAGAGCGCAAAGGACAAAGGGCGGTTGAAAAGAGAAGCACACGCATTTAAAAGCCCCAGTTTCTGTAAATTAGCTCGGATTCTTCCATTTGAGATTGTGTGCGTCGTCTTCCGCGACCGTGTTAGGGTTTCAGTGTGTGTTTTTGCACGCATGTCTGTTACTTTCTGTTTAGTTGTATTTAAGCGTCCGTACACGTTCAAAGATTGTCTGTGTGTTTTAATACGCACGCAGAAACGCAGCAGGGGCTGTATAGAGTTGCCAGTACATGCAACCCGTCATCTCTAAATTGCAGCCTGTCACCGCATTTGTCGGAAACGCGTCCATCAATCGCACCCCCCCCCCCCCCCCCCCCACACCGCCTTTCGTCCGGTCTGCAGTATAGAACCATTAAAAAGTAAGAACTAGCGTTGAGGGGAGGGTACAAGGGGGAGAGACAGGCAGGAAGAAACCCGGTTTCCGACGGGCGAACAGAAAGCAGGCCCAGGTAACCTGGTTTTTGTCAGGAAAACGATCCAGAAGTCCTGCTCCTCTTGGTGGTGGTGCTCTGCTATTCGTCAGATCCGTCACTGTGCAATTTTTTTGCCGTTTGTATTGTTTATTGGGTGTGTATACAGATTTTCGGTCAATATCGACTCTTAGAACACGTGTTAAGGTAAAACGTGTTCTGGGGCAAATTTATATATATATATATATATATATATATATATATATATATATATATATATATATATATATATAATCCTTCGTCCTGCAATGGAGATAATACCATTACGATGATGATAACCAACAGAGTCAGTGGCTATGCCAAGTTCCATCACAGACAAAGGCAAATTTAAAGAAGGTAGTACCGGAAACGGAAGCTTTGACGCCGCTGTTTGCTAGTGACGCAGTGGTAGCTAGGAGTCGCATTCTAATTAAATGCCAGATTGGCTCGTTTGACTGGTTCTCCCAATGCAGAGAATGCTGTGTCAACCTCTCCCTGTTTTGCTGACCTGCTGCCGTTGACGGGTTTTTTCCAAAACCGACAGGGATGGTGGCGCCATCTAGGAGTAGTGCGGCGAAGTAGCGCATTATGATAGCGCCAAGCGAGAGCTTACGATCGCTAATGAGGGCCGTCAATTCGAGCATTGCAGCGGTAACAAAAAAAAAAAAAAAGAAAAACCTTTTGTGACAAGCATACGCGGTATCGTGTACGCCTCTGAGCGTTAACCGCCTCTTTCACGATGCCACAGCGCATGTACCCTTCCCCTAGCGGAAAAGTCGCGAAACGCACCTTCATCTCGGAGGCTTTGTTTCTGGCAACCACTGGCGCAAATCACAGGGGGGGTCAAGGGGGGTCCTGACCCCCCCTTGTGTTCAGGCTGGGGGAGACCCCCTTACAAATGTCCCCCCCTTAATTGAGATGTACGTGTCTCTCAAACGCCATGTATTTGAACTGCTTGACAGTTAAGCATTGTGCATTAAACTTTTTTTGTTAATGCCTGTTTATTTTGAAGTGTGTAGGCCTGTATGCAGTACCGCTCTCCCACTTTTGGAAATGACTCCTTCGAGCAATGAAATTACATGAGCTAGGGAACCCATGCTCGTTTTTAAAAAAAAACTATTTAAAAGCATCGTTTGAATTTCTATAAATGAAAATAAAAACAAAATGGCCGCCAAGGCAAGATGTGTCCCGCCTTGTTATTTATTTGGATTGACGCCACTGCTGGCAACAACGGTTGTCCCGGCCCCTACCAAGACCCTACCAAAGCGGCAGAGGGCAGCACAGGAAAATTAAAAGGCGGATTGCAGTGATAGACGAAGATGGCCAAGGAGCTTAGCTGTATGCACATTCGAACATGAGCCCGTCGGATCGGCCGTGGTTATTTTTGTGTTTATGAACCGCAGCCGGTGTGTTGCATTGTAGGCATGGCACTTCTCCCTTCCCGTGTCTGGAATTCAATCGGCCTCCTCCGGACCTTGCTTCTGTCCTCGGGGAACCGACTCACTTGGTCGACAGTGCGTGGTGGACACTTTGATGCCGCTGCGAACGACTCGGCCGTGAAGGAGGCTGACTCACCACATGCTGTGCGGGTGCATGTATATATAGAGTAACAAATAAGTTGGATCCTTTATAGTCTCACGTGTTACCCACGCTGGGTCTTTAGTTCGCACTTGGTCCACTGCCCGCCTTGGATACGCATATCGCTGCTGACCTCGTATACTTTAGTTCACTTCTTATTATTACTTTTTTTGCTGTTTTTGTTGTCTGTATTGCGTTTTGGCAACCGGTGCCCTGGCCGAATATAGAAGGTATAACCGTAACTGGCTCTGCGTGTTTATTGTTTGACCGCTGCGTTAAAGCGAAGCATGTTCTTGTTTGGTTCTGCGCATAGGACAGTCCTGGTGGCCGTCGGCCTCGTGGTGCTATTGCTTTTACAACTTTTGTAAAATGTGAAGCATTGCATAACATATCAATCGGCATTTCTTCGGACTTGAAGTAATAATAAAAAAACAAAAACGTTTTGTGAGCTATAATTGGGAGGCTAAAAAACTTCTAGTGATCGAATCGGCCATAAAGAACTATCGTATAAAATGATAACGAAGGCAAATCAAATACTTGAAGAATAAATATGCAGAGCTTCTTTTAAGCGGTGCCGCGTGACGCGTACCATATGTACTCGCAGAATGCCCGTAAAATATGACGTAAGGCTAATTATAGGCTACTTCTGGGCTAACTGTAGGCTACTGTGTCGCTACACGTGGTTACTGTAGACCTATTTTGGCTAGCAAGGTGATCAGAGGTAATTAAGAAATGAATTTCTCTTGCATGCTTACCGCTCTGTCGGCACCGATTTTTTTTTTTATATGCGTTCAGTCACCTAAGCATGACATTTAATTAGTAAGCTGCTGTGTTTGCTCCTCAAAAGCTGTCCATTTGCATTTTTTTTTCTCGATATAATCGTTTTGGGACGAAAGAAAAAAGAAATGCTCCCCAAGGGTTGCTAAACCTCATTTTTTAAAAGGATTTTAGATAGTTTGATCACGCTGCTGGTGAATCTCCCGTGCGCCGACAGCTTCAACGCACTACTGCAGCATCCGCAACACACGGCAGCAGTTAAGCGCACAAAAGCGCAGCCCGCCAGCGGCACTATGAAGTTCTCAACTTCGAGCCTTAATTCTTTTCGACGTGCTGCAAGCACACTGCTATTTCTCGGACAATATCATGATTTCGGGAACTAAGTTGAGGAAGCTGATGGCGACACGGCCGCCTGTGCTACTTACTCCTTTGCGAACAGCTTGCTTTAATTATCCTCAAACTGCTTTCTTTCCCGGCTTATTATTATTTTTCTAGCTTCGTATCTAAACAACGCGTGTTTAGGCCTGCTGTAAATCGAGCGTTACCTGGAAAAAGCGCAAGCGTTTCTCGTAGCGTAGGCTTGTATTTCTTTTTGTCTTGTTTTCGCAGCTAAGGTGTTTAGAGCTGCCTTATACTAATAGTGTACTCCCACGCGAATTTGCGTCGCCCTTGATGCTTGCTCGAGGGGATCCATGCGGAAGCTGCAGCCAGTGTAGTGTATAGTAGGTCCGCTTTAGGATGCACATACTTGCATGCTGACGCGAAAACAACGAGACGTTAAAAAAAATAAAAATTCGTTTTGCCAAGCTGGAACAATAAGGAAAAAGATGAAATTCTCGGCGGTGTTTGCATCCGTGGCGTTGATACGTGGAATGGAGCTGCTCTAACGAGGTGTCGCATTAAGAAACCATTCCGCTTCTGCGAGCAGCCATCTGCAGAAAAAGGTGTTGTGCGTTCGCGCATCAGAAAGTATTCCTTCCTAGACCATCGCAGCAGTCTGCGTATAGTGGCGAGGAAGCGCGCAGGAATAGGCACGGCAATTAAGCGCAGTGTGCCCTATTAGAAAACTCGAGGCAGGGGAGAGATGTTTGAATTACAAAAAAACTCGGGGGAGTGGACAGGTGCTTGTGTTACATGGTGTCGACGTCGGCTTAACGACCAGACGTATCACAGTAGGTGTCTGTTTCGTGTTAACGCGACTTTTACTGGCGGTCACGTGCTCCAGGAAAGTTTTAGAGATGGGTTGAATATACTAAGATGGAATGAAATGGATTGGAGGGAATGAAATTGAATGAATGAATGAATGAATGAATGAATGAATGAATGAATGAATGAATGAATGAATGAATGAATGAATGAATGAATTTGATTGGGTCTGTGTAATGGTAATGGATGGGTGGAATGGAATGGAAGGATGGATGGAATGCAACAGAATAGATTGATTGATGGAATGGTATCTGATAGGATGGAATTTATAGATGGACGCAATGGAATGGAACCTGGCGTAATGTGATTGGATGGATGGAATGGATGGATGGAATGCAACAGAATAGATTGATTGATGGAATGGTATCTGATAGGATGTAATGTATAGATGGACGCAATGGAATGGAACCTGGCGTAATGTGATTGGCTGGATGGATTGGATGGAATGCAACAGAATAGATTGATTGATGGAATGATATCTGATAGGATGTAATGTATAGATGGACGCAATGGAATGGAACCTGCTGTAATGGGAATGGATGGATGGATTGAATGTGATGGAGTGGTATATGATGTGATGGAATTGAACCTTATGTGATCGAATGCATTGTGAACAGCGCAAGAGATGCTGCTAAAAGCGGAACTTTCGTTTTTGATTAGCCCTCGAGACGACGAACGCCAAATATGTTCAAGCGACAGCATACGCGCTGTACGTTCGCGTGTTCTTACGGTTTAAGCACATCAAATCTGCGGTAGGGCAGTCATTCGCAGTTCGATCTCACTTCGAGAAGTTACCCTCTACAACACAATCCATACAAGACTACGTAACAGGTGCAACGCGATCAGTATCAAATGTGTCTGTGTATAGTGGGGGCCTCAAACACGCGGCCCGCCGACCTTTCGCTAGTGGCCCCCGGCGCGCGCCATGACAGGCTTCGTCCCATATATGTTTAATGACTTCGTGGCTGTTTGTGACATTGCTAAATGGTGCTCACATTATTTTCTAGCCTATCGTGGTTACTAACTATTTGTGAGTGTAGGCTAGGCAGACGTGACTTGTCTTAAAAACTTTTCTTTTTTTATTGCTCCATCCCATGCGGTCCCCTTGTGTTGAACGTAACCGTGGAACAAAAATTTATACTTGAGTCCAGATTTTAGTCATTGTGTAGATCGATATCGATGTGTTTTTCGAATTATGATGTCCCATCCCTTCCAGATATGATGCATATATGAGACAGGGAAAAGGTCTTTGCAATAGCGACGTTAGCTGACATGTTGTTACCCTCCATCCCCCCCCCCTCCCCCCACCTTCGGTTCCAACTTTTCACTGTCGCGGCCCTCTGCGGGACTAAATTTCCTGACTGCGGCCCGGGATGCTGATGCGAGTTTCAGACCCCTGTTATACAGCATTCGTAGACTGCACCACCGGCAAATCATCATTGATGGGAAACGAGTAAAGTCGTTCTACAATTCTCGGCGCTTCCACAATTTCCTTTAAACGCTCATTCTACGCTTTCGTTGTTCACTTGTTGATTTAATCGAGATTCCCATTCGCACTTTGAGTTTCGTCAGCATCTTCGTCTGATATGCGTGCGCGCAGTTTCAAGGCGTCAATATTTCTTTTTTCCTAACAGGCAGCGTCCATTGCCGGAAGTCGCTTCCGCTTCATTTGTATGCCACTATACGCGAGTTTTGCATTTCCGCACCCTTTGAGCACCACGCGTCGTCCACTGTGTTCCCAGGACCCCCCGCCGCGCGGTCATCGATGTTAAAGGGGTAAGCGGGGCGGGGATTATCCATCATTGCCCCGGCGAGCTCTGACCTCTGAGGTCTCGCGTACCTCTCTTTAAATTGCTGCGTTGCAGCTCTCCCTCACCCTGCTTCTCTCGTCTCAACAACTCCGTTGGGAAGAGGATGGCGTTGACGTTTTGCGCGCGCTGTTGTTGTATTTCGTCATGTAATATTCGAGCGAGACGTATGTTCTAAAAAACACGGAAGCTTAGAGTTACGTGATGTCGACGAACAAGGAATGTCGTTGGAATCGACGTTTCGATTTGCTGCGTTCTCGAAACGTTGACTCCAGAAACATTCCTTGCTCGGCGATTTGGCGTCATTGCCATTTTGACGCTTTCGGATATTTGTGGGCTCACCCAGACTTCGGATCACCAAGCTTATAATAAACTGGGCTCAATTGGTCACAATGTCGATGTGAGTGAGTGAGTTGGTGAGTGAGTGAGTGAGCGAGCGAGTGTTTGTGTGTGTGTGTGTGTGTGTGTGTGTGTGTGTGTGTGTGTGTGTGTGTGTGTGTGTGTGTGTGTGTGTGTGTGTCAGTGTGTGTGTGTGTGTGTGTGTGTGTGTCAGTGTGTGTGTGTGAGTGGGTGTGTCAGTGTGTGAGTGAATGGGTGTGTCAGTGTGTGAGCGTCAGTGCGTGAGTGAAGGAAAGAAGTGTGAACTTAAGGGCTCGTTTCCTTTGTTAAACACAATATTAATGAGAACTAACAGACAATGATGCCAAGGAAAGTATAGGAGATGTCTTTAGAAATAATTGTAATGTAAATGTGAAGAAAGAAAAGTGGACGAAAAGATAACTTGCCACCGGCAGGGACCGAACGTCAGTGTGTGAGTGAGTGATTTTGCCGACGTATGAGCGCAGATACCCGGCATTGTAGCAGCAGGTGACAATCTAGGTAACAGGTATAACATGTTCCTATTTCTTGCTCTCTTGTGAATCTGCGGAGCGGCGCCTTTATTTTATTACGGAGATAAAGGTATTGTGCTGTCGTTAAGTCGCGCGCCACCTTGGCGAAGCGCCGGCCTCCATTCGTACGCTCGGGTTATCTCGTGTGGCAGCCCACTCATAAAGACGGTCAATACAGTCTTACGCCTTACAGCTCCGTCTCAGTCCTTTTCCTGCTATTAAACATCGGGCTACATACCACATAGGTTTTGTGGGAGAACTCTACGTTTTCTAGTACTGTATATGCGAAATCTGGCTTGTTTTACCTGTGCCTCGTGTCCTCGTAGGGCGATTGCACCGACCCGCCGGCCCGTTTTACGGGTACACGGTGCGAATCACTGTTATTATCCGACTGACTACACTGTTTTCCTGGGGCGTTGAGAACCGCTTTCTGTAACTATGTGTCATGTATGCGACAATTTCTGACCGAATTCAACTACCGTATTTACTACCATACTAGCAGCAGTGACTAGTGTTGCCCTTTCTATTAGCTAGTGTTCGCTAACTAACGTATAATATTAGCCTAGCTTTGGCTATGTTGGATATCCGTCAATGTAACCGCAGAATTATTCTCAATCAAGCTTAATCTAAAGAATGTCTAACCGATATCTCTGTAATTTGTATACCTGTAGAACCGTGTATCGAGCGATGGATGTTATAGGTTACGCTACGGTGAAGATCTTAGGCATCATGTTTACAATAAACATGGACGTGGCGATACGTATTATAAATTGAACAAGCACAGCTGATATCATAATTGAGTTTTGACATTGTAGTCTGTAGGTCATGCGAAAGCTTACAGCACAGTAGAGCAGTGCGTCACAGTAACACATTGAATGCCGAAGCCTGACAGACACAGTTGTAAACGTTACCTGAAGGTAATGAGTTAAGAAAATTCGCTAGCGTACGGGATGATTTGACTGACGCAAGATTGCTGTCATTGGTGGTTTGTTTGGGAAAGCCTTTATCTTGAAGTGTTGGCCTGTATATAGGCCAGTTGATGCATATCATACTACACGCGCGCGCAGACACACACAAACACATAAAGAGAAAAAGCATAAATCAAAAGCAGTGTGTTTAATCATGACTGACATTGGTGGGCTACCAGGCTGTAGGGAAGGGGGGGGGGGGAATCCACCGGGTTGTCTTACTGATATGACGGTACATACTGCTGAACATAATAAGGTCACGAGTTCGATTCCTGTTGCCTAACGACCGCGTGCATATTCTTGTACGGAGCCACAGTGTACTGTACAACCGCAAGCTAACCACACCTTCGGCGGCCACTGAATGACTCCATGTGATCAATTACTTCGGAGCTCCCCACTAAAAGGGGGTTTCGTTTAAGCTGTCGCGTTGCTTCGGGGGCAACAGTTGAAACCTCATCAGTCATCTAGTTACGCACGTACACTCTAGACTGATGAGTTAGTGGTGACGTGTATGTGCGTGCTACTCGATGTTGGCAGCGCGCTTAGTCACGCGAGTGTTAACGGACTCGCGCTGGGCAGGTAAACAAAATTACGTCTAACGTTACGAACGGTGACGTGCTGCTGTCAACGGCGTGTTTCCTTTTCTGGTCGCGCGCGCGTCGCGCCAAATCTATCGGTTGCGGCGGCGGCGACACCCAAAACGCGTGCCTCTTTCCCCCCCACCTCTCTCCCACTTAATCTCTATAGTGTTTTGCTCTCAACCTCCTCTCCGGCGCAGCCGTTGTCTGAACGCTTTGCAGCGAAACAGCTTCGATTGCTGACGGCGTCGCCGGACCAATACGGTCGTACACCGCGAATGCGAAATAGCGCGCGCGCGCGCATACACACACATTCAGTCGTCAGGGAAACGGTCCGAGCGTCAAAATAATGCGCCCCGGTGCCGGCAGAAAAACGCGGCACAGCCCCGAGAGCCGTTGGCAGCTCGACGAAGCCGCTTAGCAGTGTTCCTGAGTGTGGTGGTGGGCATGCAGCAAGCTGTGTCGTACGCCCGCTAGCTCCGGAGGACTGGAACTTCGCCTAGAAGGACGTGAGACTGCAAGGCCACTCGTTTCTGGAGCGTATAGCGGCTCTTCTTGCGTAGTCGCGGCTCGCAAACTGTGTCGGAATTGTTGAGCGGACCGGAACGCACGCGGATCGGATAACTGGATTACGCGGTAAGTGTATGCACGCGCGGATAATCCGCGCAGCTCTGCTTCCAAGGTGACTGCGTTTTGGTGCGTCGTTGAGAATGTGCGCACGCATATTTTTCGCAGTTTTCGTTTAAACTTCAGTCGCACGCGGTTCTCGCCCGTTAAGGGACGACACTTGGCAAATGCAAACGCGAATTTTGGGAAAGACTTGTTTGATTGTTAGAGCTGGTCCAATTTGATTGTTAAAGAGCTGGTCAATTTGATTGTTAAAGCTGGTCTTGAAAGACGGTACCTTCATTGTTGTGGCGTAATGACATTGTTGTGACGTTATAGCAGAGCAATATCTGCTGATGTCGTGCAATAATTAAGGTGCGATGACGCACAGTGCCGGGGACTGATTACGGCTGTTTCACCAATGTAAACGCCTTTATACGTGACAGTCCCACGACATCCGGAATATATTCCGGATGTCCACGATCCCTATAGGGATCGTCGATGCTTTGTCACTTTCGATGTCCAGCTCTCCGCGATTCCACTCCCCCCCCCCCCCTTTTTTTTTTCGGTATCTGACTTTTCTTATTCCCGATGTGTCAAGCTATGAGCATATACTTTCATGAGGAGCATTCTTGACAGAACAGAGCATTTGCTATATATACTGGGTAATTGACCGTTACCGTTATGTATGTAGGTTGTCGGAAGTATCCTTACATCCGCGAAATAAATTAAATGACGTTAAGATGCAGAATGAAACTAGTCTTTTAGGTATCTGTGTTGAGTCGTGTACCGCGGTAGTGAATCAGTGGTTACGGTGCTCGGTTGCTGACCCGGAGGTCACACCAGATGGTCGAGATTTCCGGAGCCCTCCACTACGGCGTCCCTCATAATCATATTGTGGTTTTGGGTCGCTAAAGCTCAGATATTATTATTATTATTATTATTATTATTATTATTATTATTATTATTATTATTATTATTATTATTATTATTATTATTATTATTGTGTGGAGTCGTCGCAGTAAGTATTCGTAATCGGTGCATTAGGTGTCAGCTCTTAAGTGGGAATGAGAGAGTCGCTGCGTTTACCTTCTTCGTGATTAATGATTAGCACTTGTTGCTTGTGATTAGCTGTGACGGCAGTTTTGTTGCTGTTGGGCTAGTGTATTACTAGTTGTAGTACTTATCTGTCACTCCAAGATAAGACCCCCCCCCCCCCCCCCCCCGAATTATCAGATAGTATAATCAGACAATTCCTGAAAGAAAAAGAAATGTTTAGAAACAAGACGAAGAAAGTTCGTAACAGGTGATTCTTCAAGTTAGCATGCTGGCACTGTCAGTTTTGCATCTTCCCCAAAGCACTGTTCCCACTTTATTTATTTTACAGCGAAAGCTGGTTATGAGATCACAACAAGGGTCGTTTCTGCGCCGTAGTTGTCCGCCGCCGCCGCAGCCGCCGCCGCCGGTGTCCGTAACCAATATCGCACGAAATAAGAAAAAAAACGAAATAAATAAAAAACACCTATGACCGAATGGGATTCGAACCCGGGTCTTCTGCGTGGCAGCCCAGCACTCTACCACTGAGCTACGCCGCTGCTTGAAACTGCGGTGCAAACTGACCCTAGGCAGGCTTCATATCGGGTAAGGAATCGCGTTAGCGTGTGTTGTTAAGCGTTTTAGAACAGTACAGTAAGAACCAGGCGTCACACAAATTGAATTGCGTAACGAGTGGGTCGTTCAATGCTCCAACCCATTACAAAAGCCTGAGGCAAAATTCTTCATCGTCGTCAGCCACAGCATCAACAAAGTGCACATAATGCGTTACAAGAGTGTAGCGGGTACCACGCTTTTCTGAAGAATGAAGAATAATGGCATAGTAGACGCTTCCCCACTACACAAAAATTATGGTGATTTATGGCGTAGTGGGTACCATGCAAGTGCGGTTGTTGTAGTTGCCCCAATAATGTTTAAAAAAGGCCCTATAAAGGCCGCTCTCCCAGCTTTCGCTGTGGCTGTGCTGCGAGTTCCGCGCAGGCCTGGCGGTTTTTTTTTTTTTTTTACGGGGCAGTAACATTCCGATGAGTCTCACGGTTGGCTGCACGTGGGAAAGCTGTCAGCTCCACCGACGCAAGCAGAGTTCCGAGACGCCTCTCTGAGTCCGGAAGAAGGGAGGCAAAGTATGCATGCAGGCGGGCCGGATCATGTAATCCGAGATGGTGGGACACGCAGCCCCGGCGCCGGTAATCTGGGAAGGCCACGGTCTCTTCCCGTCCCGTAGGTGATCTGGACGCGTCGTTCTAGGCGGGGGGCATTTTTCGCGGTTAACCCTCTGCCAGGGTCGGTCGGGTCGAGGGCGTCCCCAGGTCATATACCTGTAGCGGTGCTTACTTCCAAGTTCCCTTGCAGGTGTCATCGCGCGTAGTTTCACGATAGCGGCTGGATAGCGCGCGCGGCGCAGAGGAGGAGAAGGAGAGCATTCAAACATCATGTGACTCTCTTCACCCTGTTCTTCTTGTCGCCATAGGCGCGGCGTGAGACCCTTGACCCGAAACGTCCTCTCTAACCCTCGCATCTTTCGTTGTTGCTCTGTTTTATCGGCGTGCCTTTTGCCAGGCATTTGTGGCGGGCAAGCGACGGTGTTGCGTGAACAGCCGAAGGAAAACATTAGCAGTGGTCCCGAATCGCAAACACACGCCACCCTTTATGTATACCATTCGCCAAGTAGTTATAAATATTGCGTCAACGTCGTTTGTCTCTGAGCTTTAGCGTTCGCCGTGTAAATTTGCGGCTTTTTGTATAGTATTAATAATAATAATCTGAGGTCTAAGTGTCCCAAAACCACGATATGATTAAGAGGGACGCCGTATAGTTGAGGGCTCCGGAAATTTCGACCATCTGGTGTTCTTTAACATTCACTGACATCGCACAGTATACACGGGCCTCTAGCATTTCGCCTCCATCGAAATGCGACCGTCGCGGCCGCGATCGAACCCGCGACCTTCGGGCCAGCAGCCGAGCACCGTAACCGGTGCACCACGGCGGACTTTCGTATAGTACTGTTGTTGAAGTGGTGCACTGGCAGAGCCAGGGGAGAGAAGGGGAAGGGGGTAACTACCGCATTTATTTAAAGTACGTTCCATTAAGTACCAATTAAAGTTTTCTCCCATAGTTAAGCCACTTTACTATGGTGTGGGCTTAATTGATTGCGGGCGAATGTAGGTAATAGGGAACGCCACTGTTCGCACGGTTTGTTTGTCCGTGGCTTGCCGTTTTTAAAATAGGCGCAGCTATATCCAACCGAGGACTTCGCACTGGGTAATTGCAGCCACCCATTGTCTGGATCCGATGAGCATTTTTCCTGTCGAGATATCGGCATTGCGGTAATTCTCTGACTATAGAACTGCAAGATGTGCTTAGTTTGACTAGCATATATGTAAAACTCAGTGCTGACGCCTGCGCCGTCAGTTTTTTTCCGGGGTGTTAGAGCTCAGTTTCATTTAATGTATCACACCACTATAAGCGTAGTCATAATTTCGGAGCGACTATCGGCGCCCGAATGGCAAATTGGGTGCTCCTATTCACTGCGAACCTGTATTGAACTACCTGATAATACTGCGTACCTGGGTTTAATGGCTTTATGTAGCGGAACTGTGTTATGGACCCGTGCGCTTCGGATAAAGCGCGAATCGCGCAACGCGTCCCCTTTTCAAATTTCTGTCTTCGATATGGCGGAAATATATATTATCAAATTATCGGATGTAATGTCCCGAAGCAGTATGCATGGGATTACGAGGAAACGCCATATGGGAGGTCGGATTAATTTCTGCCACCTGTAGGAATTATCTCGTAGCACAGCACACGAGTGTTTCTTTATTGTATTATGCCATGGTCATCGCATGAAGCATGGTCTGCATTCGAGTCGATGTAACCTCGTGCAGAGTGTATAGGACGACGCTTTAGCCTCGGACACGTGTAGAGATTGTTTCAGCGTTTCTGAAGACACGATTCTGATTGCAGCTATTTCAATCACTGGTTCGATGCGAGTTTTGCAAGACGTGATCTCACGCGACGTGGTTGCGAAATTGCGAGGCATTGTTCTGTTTGGGGAGCAGTATTACTGCAGGCTGGTTTGGCTTTGTCAGTCGATACTGGTCCGAAATTGCTCTGCCTGAACTGCCTCCCTTGTATGTATTGTCAGATAGGGGCGTCGCCATTATTGAAGAAGGCTGATGTGTCGCATAGCAGAACGCATATTTATGCTTTGCGATACATATAGAAGAACATACGCACGCACGCACACGCACACACACACACACACGCACGCACGCACGCACGCACTGGCGACGGCTTGTGCGTTACCTATATGGAGCGACGGAGCGGAGTAGCTGCGAAAACGTCATGTCTATAAACTATTTTACGGGTGAATTCGAGCGCCGCCATATTGGGCTGTTAACCTTTGTGTTTTGCATGTTTAACAACTAAACGAACAGTGTTACGGTAGATGCATACGCGTGAAAACGGTTGGGTTGGTGCGTGCGATGTTTCATGGCCTTACTAATTCACGTCGCGACATACAAAAACAAGAAAACATCGGCTTAACAGCCCAAGATGGCGGCGCCCAGATGTCTTACGGAAAATAGTCTATACGCGAGCATGCGACGAGAAGGTCATACTGTGTTGGGACATTGGCGTATAGTAGGAACCGAACCTTAGCTTTTAAAAACATACTTTAATTACATTTTCACGGTGCACTCACGCTTACCAGTGCATTTTTCTAAGCTCTTGAAGGCTTGGTCCTTTCACTTTGACGCAAAAAAAAAAATATATATATATATATATATATATATATATATATATATATATATATATATATATATATATATATATATATATAATATATTTTCGTGTCAGTGCCCCTTTAACGGAAGCGCCACACGATAATGCTACCGGCGTTATTGCTGGCCGTAGCGTCGCGGCGTCCCAATATCTCGCTAGCCTTATCTTATCTACATTTTAGCGAAGTATGTGAATTTATCGAATGTTTCAGAGGCCATTGACAAGGGAGAGGGGCGTGAGAGCGTCGTTATCTCCGCTGACACAGGTTCTGGGCAAAACATCGCAATTGTAAAAATATCTAGAGATACTCGCACGTTGCACGCGCGCATAATCGAAGCGCTGCTCTCCGTCATCGCAGGTCGCAGGTGGTCGTTGCTCCTTGATGCAAACGGCGACTTGGGGCGCGGCCAAGAAGTGATCTCTCGCTCAGTCGCACCCCGTGCGTATACAGCAGTGCGCGATTCTGCGAAGAGCTTTTTCCGGGGTGGCGGCGTCCCCCCTTGTTTCCGCTTTTGGCGACTCCCTTCAGGCACGGCTTCACTTCACGCATCGGTTGCCCAGCGCCGTGATAACTTTCGTCCGTGAAAAAAAATTAATAACGCGGGTCAAAGCTCTCGCCTATATCTTAAATAAATGTAGCGCAAAATGCCGAATGCATTCGTATCTACAAGCGTTAGTAAGGCGAAAGCCTGAGATGCCTCATCAAAGACGCAAATTGACCATCGCGTGAACCATCGCGTGGTGGTCCATCGCGTGATGACGTCACAGATTGCCAGAAATCGTGACGTCAGCGTGAGTAGCATTGCATGGGCCGATCACGGAGGCTATGCAAAACCAGGCAGGATGCTAACTTCTGCCTCCGATCCTGTAAGCATGTGAGAAACGACGTTAGGTGCTGAAATATCCCAGAGTGAGGGGCGGGGAGGGTCAGCACATTGAGTGAGAAGAAAAAGATGGCTTTGGCCTTCAAGTCGTTGTAGGTGAACGCATAAGAGACCCTGGGAGTTTATTATTATTAATTTTTTTTTTCCTGCAGCGAAGTGTCGGAGACAGAGGATGGTGCAAGTTAGTTCCTGGGATTTAAGTCGTCCTCAGCGATGTGCTCGGGACCGCGCTTGCATCTCTAAACATCCGTGATTTAATTGGGGCGAACTTTGTGTGGTGAGGGCACTGGAAAGATCCCGGAGAAGCTAACATGGCGACCGTCTTAAAAGCGGTGCATTTGAAAGGAAAGACACAGAGAGAAGCAGTGTACTCGGAAGTGATGACTGCGCATGGCGGGTTGTTCAGAAGTCGCGAACAGGCATGTGTTTAGAAAAAAAAAAATGGCTAACGATTGAGAGTACGATGCACTGTTTAGAAAACAGCTATTTACACTATGTACAGAGCATAAATTATGCGTGGCATATCAGTGTTCAGGGATACATTCACATTTTCACAATTGTACATCGCAAAAACTGACACTTTCGCACAGGGCGAACCGCAGAAGTCTGATCAACTATAGCCTCAGCGAGCGTTTCAGAAGGTTGACTTTCCCAAGCGCATCAGGCAGTTGGTTTTCCCATATAGACACACGTATGTTTCACTGGTTTTAGGTCTGATACATGGACCTCCTAGTAAATTTCATGAGGGATCCTGACTTCGCTGCTCAGCCAAACCAATATTTTTGTTAGTTACGACGAATATTTTAACTACTAATAATGCGTTGGGTTTGCATTACCCGACAAAAAGTGCTTACGGTTCGAGCGGAAACCGACTAGCACGACTGTCCTTTACAGGTCAAGGGTCGTGGCAGGAAGCTACATTTGTTTATTTAGGTTGTAACCGAGTGTAGAAAAAACGCCGCCATGCTGAGCTGTGGCTCGAGTGCAGTGACTGACGTCACAGCCTCGGCAGTGCCCAAAAAAAGGGGGGGGGGGGGGTGGAGTCGTACATATTTAGTACCGCCCAGAGAAGGTTATGGCTGCGTTCCCAGGGAGCCCTCTGTGAAAAGGTCTATATGTACTGCAAAGTGGGAGCAGTAAGCTGTCTCTTAACGAAGACACGCAATTTATTGTACGAGCCTGAGTTTAGAACAAATGGCTACACGATTCAGAGTACTATGTACTTAAATATGAGATAGCTGTGTGCAGCGGTCTCCATGTGAGCAAGCGTAGAATATCATTCTTCGAGGCTGGCATTCGTGCAGTTGTCGACGGCGTGTGAGCTCCCTGGGTGTCGTTTTCGAAAACGACCAAGGGTATTTTTCCACCCGCGTAGTGTATTCAGGTAAGAATTTTATAAGCTTAAATGCTCGAACTTTGGCTGTGGCCATTTCAACTTCGGGGTTCGTTAAAAGCGAAGTTCGTTAAAAACAATATTTCCGGGCATTTCTTCCACCTACAATCTGCAACGGGGCACGACTGACTTCAAGTTCCGTATTTACTCGCGTACTACCAGCAGTGGCCAATGTTAGCTAAATCCACATAAAAAAAAGAGTGCTAACTTACACACGGTCCTGACAGGGTTGGCCAGATTTGGCTACTTCAAATTGGCTACTTTCTAGGCTGGCGGCTGCAGAAAAAACGTGTTGGATACTCGGCTACTTTCTCGGCTACTTTCTGGTGGTGTTAATACTTGGCGACCAAGATGTTTTCCAGCTACCAAAACTGACTTTGGTACTTGTATTACACCAAATACTTTTTGAATACATAGCTGGGGCTCGGGGAAAGCAGTCGCATGGGGCGTCATTTTGCAGACCACCTAGTGCCGAACTCGGGTTTGAACCGTGATACGCTAATTGGAAGTGATTAGAATATACGAATGCACTCCGCATCTGGGGCACTCTGCACTCTTTGATATTAGAAACCGAGTATCCGACCAAATGCTTGTGCCATTTCTTAGGGTTAAAGTACGGACTCGACTTGAGTATGTTAACTGCTCGGACTTCGTCGTCACGAAAGAAGAAATGATTGCGAAAATCACTACAATTTGTACTTCGATCCCAAACACTGATTTTGAGCGCATTCATGCCGACTATTACTTTTAGTGTCGCCACAAGGTTGTGTCTTGTAGTCGTGTAAAAAAAGAAAAAAAAATGTCACGCAATACGCGACAAGAGAGTAATTTTTTTCAGCAGTGCAAGAAACATCGCCATCTTGCGTGAAGTGACTGCTAAAGTCAACAATGTTTGCTTGAATTGCAGCAATTCTGATTTTGAAGTGTCCATGTTGGACGTATTTACATTTTTGCCCGAAGGCTGTTGCACTTGGCCATTTAAATAAAAATGTTCGAGCTGTTTTCATCCACGCGTCGCTACTTTTGGCACACTTTTACTGCCCTTGGCTCAAGTTGGCTGCATTTTGGCTCGATTTTTGAATTTACTGGCTTTTTTTTTTTCTTTTTGACACGATAACCCTGCGCACGGACAAGAGAAGAACACACGCGGACGGGTGGTGTGTTCTTCCCTTGTGCTGGTCTAAACAAGCGCTGTTTCTTTTTCCTTTCTTTTTTTTTTTTTTGATTGATTCTTACCAATTAGCGCGCTTCCAAACACTTTTAAATTGGCTAAATCTTCGCGAATGTTGGCTAGTGATCTCTAATCTCGCTAATTGATGGTCAGTACCGGCTTAGTGACGGTAAATGTCGGCTGATGTAATCCGCTGTTGCAACCGCTACTATGTCTTCATTCGATCCCACTCCAACGATCTAGTTCTCCACCTGACCCGTCATATCCTGGTCGGATCGCATTCCTGGGCGTCGACCTAGATTCGAATAAAAAAATTGTCGATGACTAAACCGGTACTTTTTCTTCACTTTCTTTCCTCAGAACTTTAACAACCCTGCAGCGGATACGTGTTCGTCTCTCGAACGTACTACGTTCTTTCCTCGGAGAGTTCAAGCTGGTGTGACTCAGGCTGGCCCGCGGCAAGCGGGCCCACCGACAGGCGCGCGTAGCGCACCGCGGTACGCGCGTTTCGATGACAGGTGGCTCACGTGTGCGCCCACCCGGGAGACGCCGCCGCATGCAACGCGCGGTTGACCCTGGGCGTCCTTCGCGTCCATGACGTCATACCGCCGTCGTTTTAAACGCGTCTTCCCCCCCCCCCCCCCTTCTTTCCTTCTGCACGCCGTCACCACCACCGGCGGCGGCTAGACGGCGTGGCGTAGATTTGGCGAAATGCCTGATGCTACTGCTAGTCAGGAACCCGCGTCGTCGTCGTTGGCTGAAGGAGTAAATGAAGAGAGGCGAACCCCGCGGAAAGTAACGAACCCCTCCTCCTAACCCGAGACAATGCGACGATCGTCGCATCCTTTCTTTACTTTATGCCCGCACCCCTGTGTAACGGAAAGGGGGCGAAGAGAGAGGGGCGTGGAGAGGGTGAGAGAGGGAAGGGGGAGAGGAGTGGAGCCGCAGGCGTCTGCGTCGATTCTGAGGCGGGACGTCCCGCTGGCGGATCCTGGCGTTCGCTGCGCGCGCTGTCGTCTCGCGCCTCTTCGGCCGCTGGCTACACGCGCGCGCGCTCACACTTTCGCTGTCTGATTCCCTGGCCGGTCGTCGCGGCGCTTAGAGGATTCCTAGGCGGCGGCGGCGGAAAAAGGCGCGCGCCGGCCGGCCTTCTCGGGATTTTTATTTTTTTTTCATCTTGTGTATTTCTGTCTTGTTCAATCATCCGTTCTTCTTCGTCTTGGAAGTCGCCGGTGGCGGCATCGGATATGTGGAAAGACTTTTCTCGTTCCGTTTAAAGGGGCTGACGTCGTCGTCGACGCAACCCGGTGAGAGTGTGTGCGTGTTGTTCCTGCGGCGCCTTCGCGCGCGCGCGCTGGGCACTGACTCGGGAGGAGTGCGACGCGCTGCCGGCAGTACGCGTCGTGTCGCTGGTGTGCTGGTGGTGCCACGGCTGTGATTTTGTGTTCGCCACCGAAACAACTACTACGGATTGCCGGGCTTTCTGCACATGAATTTGGATTTGACGAGATAAACGGTGAGTGTTAAAGATCATTTTGTGTTAGCGTGACCGTAAAACGCTGCGCGTCAAATCGAGTTTGGAAAGTTGTGGAAACATGCTGAGCCGCGTCGTGTTATCCTTTTCAGTTACCAGTTCGTTAGATCACCCCCCCCCCCCCCCTCCGCCCCCCTCTTTTTCTCTGTGCAGCTGTAGTGAACGATACCGCGCTTTATAATTTTGCCCTTGAAGGTAGACGGATATGTCACGTCCCGTGCTTATGAATAGGCCCCCTCCCCTTATGGCTAAAAAGGCCTTCAGGCTGACAAATGCCTTTAGGGTATCCTATTGGTTCTTCAGCGGGCGTGCATCGCTTCGCACCGCATAAAACGGCTCACAAAGACTGAACTTGACCTTTGACACTATGAAACTAAGTTAGGAAATTGAGCGATGATATACAATCGCACTCTAATCGCCGCCCTAACCTTCGCTGCCACCACCATTACGGTTTCAGTGAACGTTCTACATTGCGTGGCTTCCAGCGACATTGTTGGTTCCCTCATCAGCCGTGTATCACTTAATCAATCGTTGTTATTTATTTCCATCTTTAAAGGCTCCCAAACCAATCCGAGTTAAAAGACGAGAGAATTGTTTCTTTCTCACCCTTCCTGCAGGCCCTGTCTCTTCCTCGCCATTTATTTCTTCATAAAACGCTTGAACGATGCCAGCACTAAGCGCTGAGCCTATCAGGATTTCGCGCTTTTTTTACTACACGCTGTTAATTATCTCTGCTTGCGCAGTCAAAACCGCTCAAAACGAAGTTGAGATCAGTTCGGCCGCGCACGATAGTCAAGGCGAGACAGGCAGAACAGGTGGGCGGCTGTATGGCAATGCATAGTATATAGACGGTTTCAAGATTGCGATAACAGCAGCAAGCGTTGTACCCCAAGAAACTTCCGGTCACCGGATTTATCAGCCCCTAACACCGAAACCGAGAGCGCGTTTTCAAGTTGTTCCAGGGTAAGGAAAGTCTTTCTGTAGTTTTTTAGATAAAAGGAAGGTGCATAAAGTTCGAAGAAATCTGTTATAATCTTTGTGTAGCTCAAAAAGGTGCTTTATTTGAAAATATTTTGCTAAATAGGGGAGGAAAGTGTAGAAAATCAGCCGGCCACTCGCTAAGGCTCTTCTTGCCCGCCGGTGCTATTGTAGGCACATCGGTGGACGAAACCGGATGCCGTCGAGTTTGTAAACAGTGAAAGGGTCTATAGGGGCCAAAATCAAAACTGATATTCGTCGTACATGAACCAATGGAGAGTTTATTACCTCATGACATCACGTAAACAGACTGCTTGCTTAACGAGTTGCGCCGAAAGGCTTTGAAAACGCCGGGAGAGAAGAACGCGCTCGTTCTTTGCATCTTCAGATGCTGTTTTGATTACGCGTGACCACCGCACACGATGTTAACGCGTTTTCGATATAAACCGCTCCTTTTTCTTGTTGGACTTCATCGTAAACGCCGGGAGGCGAGTGTGTCGACTGCTTTGTTCGTCATCGCCGCCCCTAATCACATCACCGCTTGCGCACGTGGTTCGCTATAACCACGCTTCGCGGACTTGCTGCTCCTGAAGCAAACTGCGTGCACGAATCGACCAACGAACGAACTGTGCTTGTCCATATATACGCTTTCCACGAAGCCTTTCGCTACGGCGCCGCCGGGGCCGGTCGGCTCTTCGGTCCTTCCGTGAAACGAGCCGATCTACCTACTACCCACCCACCCACCCACCCTTTATCACTGCCTTTCCGAAGCACACCGCAAGCGACACGGGGCGATTTGTTGTTCCCGGCAAAGCTGCTATTACCCGGGCCGCGCAACCTTGCGTCTTTTGGCCGTCCGTTCCCTGAACCTTTTCTGTCCCTGCTACCCCTTCCATCCACCCCCCCCCCCTACCTCCTGCCTTGTTGGAATCCACGCTGGGCTTTCGTGTTCCGAGAAAGCTGGCTGAGAGGCGGGGATAGAAGAGAGGAGGAACATTTATTGAGTCTGCTAGTTCCACGTAGAGGGGGGAAAAGAAGAAAAAAATTTTCGTGTTCGCTGTTTAGCATGCGAGGCCCCAAGCAACCCCTCCCAACCCCGTCCCCCCCCGGCTTCTTACGTGGCTCGTTTTGCGACTCGCGTAAGAAATCTCTCCTGTCTCCTGTAGCACTGCGTCTCGTTTCTCCACCTTAGCCCCCCTCCCCCCCCCCCCCCCTCCCCGCAGCATCCGAAAAAAACAAAAGATAGCATTTTTCTTTTTTTCCCGTACGTGGCGGCAAACGGCGGTGTTCAGCCGGTCACGTGAACCCGCTCGCCGGCGGCATCGTCTGTCATTAAGGCGCAATAATACCCGACCATCGGATGGCTTTGGCTCTCCTATACCTCGCTTTCTCGTGCGTTAACCTCTGGTGGATGGTTTTTTTTCTTTTTTTTTTCTTTTTTTTTCCTGCATTTGTTTCATTCCTTTACCCCTGTGTCTCTCGGCAATGGATCTCGCTTCCTCGTCTCCTGCAAAGGCGGGCTGGAATCGCCAAACCTTCGAGCGGTTTGGTTACGCAAGTCGTTTTATTTTCTTCTTCTGCGGACAAACCCTTTTTATTTCCATTTGCGCGTATACATCTCTACGGTTTCTCCCCTTCGCTCCCCCCCCTCTCATTTTTTTTACCCTTTCCGGGTCGGATGTGTTTGGCTTCAGTCGAACGCCGCGTACCTCTCCTCGTTTGTTTATTTATTTATTTATTTTTTCTTGGTTGCATTCGTTCTTGTCGGATTTCGATTGTTTGCCGAAGCCAGCCCCCGTGTGAGTGAGCGTACACGCATAACAAACCCACCGTCGGCCCGCCCCGCCCACTCAGAAACTGGCGTTCTCCCCCCCCCCTCCCTTTTTGTCTGACCCCTCCCCTCCGTGTGTGGAGAGAGGGGGGATGCCGCGGCAGCGAGCGAGTGCCCACCGCTCTGGGTCCTCGTCTTGTAATGCATCGGCACCTGCGGGCGGTTCGTCGATCCCTTTAAACCGGCGACGGGATTCCCCCCGGTCCTCCTCTGATCTCGTGCAGCGGGGTACCCTCCGTCTCAGGAAAAAAAAAAAAAAGCGAAAAAAAAAAAAAGCCTCGCTCTCTTCCCACTGAGACGTACACTCCGCCTGCCGTGGACCCTCGACTCGCTCTGTGGTCAGACCAACCGTCTTCATGGCCTGTGTTCGTTTCGGCGCTTAGTCTGACCGACCGTATACCCACCATTGAAACACAGTATCTGTCCAGCTCCTGCTGCTGTGGATCCGCCGCCGTTTCCCGCTCCTCCCGGCTCGATCGCCCCTCGATGATCGCTGCTCGCCTCTTCCGCCTAACGAAACCTCTACACCTTCTGCCAAGTTTCGCGGATGTGTGCAAGTGCGTGTGTGATGTCGCGGCTCGCCTGAGTAACTTGCGAGGAGACGGTGTTCGTTCGCCGGTGTTTTCCTTCAGGTACGTCTTACGTTGGGAGACGGAAAGAAGTGTAAATTGCAGGGCTCGTTTGCTTTGTTAAACGCAATAATAATGAGAAACTAACAGACAATGATGCCAAGGAAAGTATAGGGGATGTTATTAGAAGTATTTGTAATGTAAATGTGAAGAAAGAAAAGTGGACGAAAAGATAACTTGTCCACCGGCAGGGACCGATACCTTGTCCCTGCCGGTGGCAAGTTATATTTTCGTCCACATTTCTTTCTTCACATTTACATTACAATTACTTCAAATAACATCCCCTATACTTTCCTTGGCATCATTGTCTGTTAGTCCTCATTGAATACGTTGGGAGACGTGGCTCGTAAACGCGCTTGCTGTTGCGTAGAAAACAAGCGCACTGTCCCTCCAGCTATTGAAAATTATTTGCCTGCATTATAATTGTCGCGGTACAACGCAAACAAAAGAGAACACCTTGAAACAGCGAAACAGCCTGTTCAAGTCGGCTGAACAGTAAACACCATCCTCGTTTTTTCTCTCTCCGAATATCTACTGGCCCACTAACCGGAGTCCTCTAAACCTCCCATCGCCATTGTCCTTTATGTACACTCTTAATCACATCCCGGGTAAAGTGCTGGCTATAACCAGGAAACTAGACTGAAAATGGTCTGGTTTCCTGGTCTATATCTAGCACTTTAAGCAGGACATGATTAAGAGCGTATACGCACGCGTCAATATATTCGAGTGTGCCGTATACATTGAGGTTACTTAGTTTATTCACTTACTTAGTTCATTTATGTATTTGTACATAACTGGAATCCTCAAAGGGCCGGGACCCTCAGGAGGGGAAGGTAAGAACGAATACTGATTTACCTAAATGCGATATAAGGAAATGTCAGCAACTGTCGATAGCAGTTCGAAACTCCTCTCATTAGCAGAATACCTAACCTCACCCAGCAAACCATTCTAACATCAGATAGCACGCACGGAGGGGTGCTATGTTTGTACATTTATTTACATTGCATTTACATTACATTTGTATTTACATTACAAACATTGTACACGATTTACGCCAGGCCAGAACCTTTCGGTCCTGGCCTGGCGTAAATAAATGTACAATGTTCAGGGTGTGAAGGTTTCTGGTTGAAGTTGCTTCTGGTACTTCCACTGCCTGTCCGGCGTCTGAGACGATGACTTGGTGCGTTTTTTTGGTTAACTTGGGAGTAAGACGCGAAATATAGCTCTTGACTGGCGTCTTGCCCGCTGTCTACTTGAAGCAGATTTATGGCTTGGCACTCGTTACCCGCTGGCTATTTCGTCACTGAACGTATAACCGGTGGTTTCAGCGTGACGTGTGTGGGCCGTGAGCTGAGATCCTTTTTTTCAGACGCACGCAAAATTAATGAGCCATTCGTGTTCCTGTCGGTGTCACCATACCACCTTTACGCGCCCGGTCAACAGCGTCTCGAATATCCGGAAAAAGGAAAAGAAACGACTTCTAAAAGGAAATACACGCAAACTGTTTGAACCGAAAGCCTTTTCGGCTAGTATGCATGTGGTCCAATACAAAAACAGCATTTTAGTTCAGCCACGGGCCACTTAAAAATATACCGTTAAACAAAACCCAGCTAAGAAATGCAGCTCCACTACCGTTAAACCTGACGAAGTGCGTACACTCAAACCTCGATATAACTAACCCGGATATAACGAATAATTGGTTATAACGAAGTTAATGAAGAATAGTCTTGTTAATGGACACAGTGTTATGAATATAAGTTTATGACGAATTTTCGGATATAACGAACTTATTTTCGTGCAAGATGCAACTTTGTTATAATGAGGTTTGAGTGTATAGCATGGGCGAAACAGCGATTCCATTGACAATGACGCGTTTGTGGAGGCGGTGGCACCTTCTCTGGCGCGGTGCGGGTATCAGCCCGACGCTTCAGAAGAGCTTTTCGCGATTCTAAGTAGGTTATTGCGATTAATTATTGGATTATTTCTGTTGTTTATGATATGTTAGACCTCTTTAGTTTATTTTGCACTAGTTCGAGCATTGTTAGCCTTGGTTTAGCCGGTGCACTGACTGTATTCATCGCCGTAACTAGGGGGGAGTTGAGGGGGGGTTCTGACACCCCCCGAAATTTTTTCATGCTTTAACTTTTCGGGTGATACTGAAGTATACTTACACGGCCTTCACATCGACCACCAGTTACGAAAGTTAGCCGTTCTACACATTAACACCCCCCCCCCCCCCCGAAAAAAATTCCTGGGTACGGCCCTTACTGTATTGACCGCTAAGTTACCCTGCGACGTGAGATGGTGTCAGACAAGCCAGGGCCCCTGAATGTGCAGCGCTTTTAAAGCCGTTCATATTTCAGTCGCATTATAGTCGGCTGGCGTCGAGGCACTGAAACCGCCGTGTTGGAGCATGAACATGGGGGGTATACGCGACGTCTGCGATGTCGCACTAACGTTACCGAAAAAATCACAAGCAGGAGTCTTTCGTTACTCACGCACAGGGGCGCCCCTGTCGCGTCGTTATCACATTGAAGCAGGTTATACCGCAACTCGTTTGTTCGTTTGTCATTAAAGCCGCCATCGTCGAGTGCCAGTACGTCCAGAAGGTGCGTCCGTGACGTCAAACTCAAGCTATTTCCGGTTGTCTCACTTTTGCGTAACACCATGGCGCGATCGCCTCCCTCTCTCTCCCTTCATTCGGATGGCACGTCACATCACTTGCATCCGCCTCGTGTGCGGTCACTCGTGCGTTGTCCACCTCCGTAAGGACACCGCATTTCAACGTTCAGCGGCGTGGCACTAATGAACGCCCTGCCCTGGAATTCGCTTCGTTTTACAAATGCCTGTCCGGGAAACCGGCACCAGTCGATATACCAAACACTACTGCGCCGGCGCTTAATTGTGCTCGCAGGCATCGGGATAACCGCGCTTGTCGCCTTATAGTTATCCTGTCTCCCGCATCGTTACCGGCACGAAAGCCATTGGGTGACGCGACGTTGTTAATGACTGCGTAGCGTAATTAGCGGCGCTGCACGTGCACAGGGCCTCGTCGTATGGCATCGAGTTGATAGCGTTCATGACCTATACACCGATGAATAAATGACACAAACGGGCGGGACTCGGCGCACGCATACGACATTCGGAAAGAGCTGCAATACGAAATGAACCTTCTATGCGGAGCCCGTTGTGGCTTCTTTCATTTTTTTTCCCCCGCTATGTGCCGGCAGCACGTGTGCACCCGCAATTGATCCTCACGTCGAGTCGAGCTGCAATACTGCAGCCGCGATGAAAACGCGCATGCGCTGCTGCCCATTTCCCGGTTGACGCGACGTTATACTCAATGCGTATAGTAGCGACCGAGTGGTAGTGGGTATGTATGCATATGCGGCGTCCTTAATTGCGCTCGAATGCATTACGGTGTCGTATATACGTTTACAGCGACCGTGTACACGCGGGGCGTTTCCGCGGTGCCGAAACGTCGCATGGTTTCGCATCTTTTTTTTTAGCGAGCCTGCGCGCGTGTGTGTGTCCCTCTGTTTCCTTTCATTTCCCTAGTATTATTATCTTTTTTTGTGTTTGTCCGCGTGGCGGTAATGTTCGCAGGGCTCTCGCCCAAGAACACGCCCGTGCGAACACTTAATCATGCCCATTTTTTTCCAGAATTTTTTTCGTTTTTGCCGCTCGCTCTCTTTTTTATGGTTTTCCCGTAAGCCGATTTGCTTTTACGACATCCGACCGGCGCCGAGTGATGGTTCTTCGCCGGAAACCCTTTTGCAGCGTGCCGCAACCGGCGCACTTTGTTCGTCCACGCTCGGCGTGTCGATTAGGCGCCGCCGGCGCGGGTTGGAAGCGGTGACACCACCGCCGGTTCTTCATATATTTCCGCGTCATCAGCGGTTATATCTGTGTCCTTATATGCGTATAGAGGCGATGTCCTTATATGCGTATAGAGGCGATGTCCTTATATGCGTATAGAGGCGATGTCCTTATACGCGTATAGAGGCGACGTAAATCAATAACGTTCCTGTGTATCGCGGCGCGCGGCAGCCTCAAAAGAGGTGTACGAGGGTGGGGTGGTACACAAGTGGGGATCGCGCGAAATTGCGCAGGCACGTGATTCGCAGTAATGACCGACGCGTCCGTTCGGTGGCTGCTTATTGTGCACAGTAAGTATTCCGGACCGTTTCAGCAATTGCATCCAGTGGAATCATTATTGGTGGCGTCGTTTTCAATTCGGTAGCTCCGCACACATGCGAAACGCGTAATTTCGATATCTATATTTCCCGCGTCTATAAAAATTATATTAGGGAATCTTAATCGCGTGAGCCGTCCTTTGATAGCGGGATGACTACGGCATGCTGTCGTTCGCAAGAAGTTTGTTGAGCGTCTAGGAAGTTTAAGCGTTTTTCTGTGCCAAGTTTGCCTGTGCGTAGAACTGCACCCTTTGTCGACTGATAGTTATCGACACTTGATTGCATATATTTTGTTGTTGCAAAATAGCAAGATAGTGACTGCATATGGAATTTCCATATGCAGTCACTAATGTTAGAGGTTTCTTCTGTATACTAACTTTCTCTGAATGCGTACGTGTATATTGCAGTATACCTTAAAAATCTGGGTCTGAAAATATAGGCCATAGGACAGACTTATGCTGACTTTTGTTGCTCCGTAGCATATTTCTCGTAATCGAAAGGGAAGTATTTACAAAAGATTCCATGAAGTCCATAAGAACTGTATATACGGGATTCATAACCGGTAAGTGCGATCTCATTTGAGAACATGCTGCACCACGCTGGTGCTTCGTGTGTGGGCCCGTGCCGTTGGCGACGCGGAATTTTTAGCGGCTGCCTAATCCCCGAGGCGCCTATACCGAATCGAAACGTGGAGTCGAAACAATGCTGCCCCGAATGCGAGCAGGAGCTATCGAAGAATGCGATCGCCGTGCTACAGGAGAACCTCAGCCCGCTTTCCGCTTGATCAGGCATTCCTTGTGCTCGGCTTAGCCCATAACCTCCTATATTACTTCTGTTTGTACCTCGTTCTTTTTTATCTTGTCTTCGTTGCCTTTCTGATGCTTGCCTCATTGCACACGTGCGTAGCCCTTTTAGAACGTCTGTACACTTCGAATTACGTACGGCCATAGTCTCGCCTTAAACTATTCCGAACATTTAAGAGTCGAACCCCTTCGAACTCGTTCGCGGTGTTTTCTTACGTGAAGGTGCACGTGCGGCAGCCAAGGCTTGTCGCACTGATTACTTCGCTGCTACGGAAAGCTCGGTCGTATGGCTCAGACGTACGCGTAAGTCCTGTGTTAATACGTGTTTTGCTTGAAAGGGCCTGATAGAACATTAAACGAATATCTTCGTTTGCAGCGAATAACTATGCTAGAAAAATTTTGGAGTTGTAAAAGTGTTCGCTTGCAGTCGCCACGTATGGAGCCGCCATACAAGGCACCGCCTGTTGCATATGAAAGATTCACGGTTTTTTCCGCGCCCAAGGCTGCACTTCGTGGTGTAGAATCAAAACATCACAATGCGCATTTGTTCGCAGAAAAGCTCTAGCATTCTCTGCGATTGATTAAAAACAATGTAGTAGTTGTTGCTGTTGTTGTATCTGCCGATAGTTGACATTTTGAAGCGGTAGCCTACGTCGGCCAACATATAGTTCAGTTTAGACGACACTAACCGTTATTAGCATACAGCTAGCTTAACATTAGTCAGTGCTGGTAGTGTTCGAGTACATGCGGTATTTGAATTCGGTCAGAAAATCATGCAGTATTACCGGACATCATCAAACCCTTTTTACTAAAACGGGGTCAATGTGATCCGGGAAGGATAAAAATGAACATTAAAGAAGCGAAGAATGCACTGTGTGGCATTGACTGTCCTTTTCTGAACCGTTCATCGCTAAACCGTTTCGGCTCATGAACCCAAACACTCATACCGGTGATGCACGTGCAAAAGGTGGCATTTTTATTTATTTATTTTTTAAAACTCCTTTCTCCCAGGAAAATAAAGTGGGGTTCACGGCGCTCACATATAAACACTGCATGGTATTCTGCTGGCTAAGTGCACTGGCCAAGTACGTTCGCTCAACTCGGTTCGAGCACAATTAAGGTCACCCCACGCGTGAACCAACGGCGAAGCTGTTGGGAAAGCCGTTACGAAAAAAAAAAAAAAAAAGAAAAGAAAAGAAAAGCAATGCTCTGGCGATCTATAAAGACTGTGCTTTCGCGGCCGTGAACGCATTTCGAATGAGCGTGATGCCAGTGGTGCTTTGACTCCTTTACCAGGGTCATCGGTCTGTTCGACCGTTAATGAAATAGACGGGATCCACGAGCTGTGTTGGAGAAAGTGGCTGTAATGATGAAGATTTGGATGATGACGATGGTGCACAGCCACAAAGACGACGTTAATGACGTTAAAGTAGGTCGCCATTCCGTACTCGTACCTCTTAGCACAAAATGATCGCGCACAGAAGCTTATGGCCCTGCGTGTGTGCATATCCTTAACTTCTAGAAGTCGCCTTTACTTCTAGATCGCCTTTAGAGTGTTCCTGTGTGTTCACGTCTCGTGTGCGTCTTCAAGTCGTTCCTGCGTTTCATGCTTTTTAACCGTAGTTTAAGTTTCTGGCCTTGCAGTATAAGGTTGATATTACTGTGGCTATTATCCGCGATGCTGAAGCTAAGAAGCGGCTCTAGGAAATCATTTTTGACGCATTTCTAAGATACACATTGTCTAATCTGTGCGTACGCACATCTTTATTATACACGTCCCTGTATTTCCTTAGTTAGAAGGTACCAGTTACTGGCGTAGCCAGGGGGGTGGAAAGGGTTGGAGGTTTCGAACCTCTACCCCCCTTTAGCAAAGCTTCAATTTGGTTTCAAACCAGTTCTTCTACCAGGTTAACCTCCCTGTCTTTTCCTTTATCTATTTCTCTCTCTCTCTCTCTCTTGGGCTAGATGGTACGACATTGTGTGTAGTTGCGCTGAGCGAAATGCACGAACGAGTGACGAAACAAGAGGACAGGACAAGTGTCCTGTCCTGTCCTGACAGGACACTTGGCCTGTCCTCTTTTTTCGTTTCTCGTTCGTGCATTTCGCTCAGCGCAACTACATTACAATACTCTACCCCTCCCTAAAAGAATGTCTACGACCCTGGTATCAATATACCGGTGTTCGGCTACTTTCGCACGTTGATTTTGCTAATCGCAACCTCATTGAACTCATGTCTCACATAAATGCGGCGCCCGCAGGTGTCCTCATTGCCATTCCAACTCACCCGATGCCCAACCGGCACGAACTTCTGAAAACGAAAGGCCTGACTTGGGGCGTCTGTATGTCGCACAACGATAATAGTTATCTATCTTGCGTGTCCTTCCTTACATTATCGCCACGCGCCCTGTACTTAGAGGTCACGAATGGCGTACGCGCTATCAGGCGTGACAGGCATTCTTGATAGGGAAGTGGCGAGCGTCGAGTTTGCGAGAAAGGAAACGCGAGCAAGACAGATAACGATTGTAGCTGTGTAACAGAAAGTCGCCTTATACACGCACTCTTCTTATCAAGAGCGCATAGAATGTAACGTCCCTCGTGTAATACCCGTTGTGTTATCTGTATACGGTGAATAAACAAAACGAATACCGTGAGGTTTGGTCATCATTATCTCCAGTAATAGGTACGCTTCCCTCCGAGTGAATGAGTTCCAGAGAATATACTTTACTACCATTGTGCGAGCGCTTGCTCGGTTGTACTCTTATAACGACCGTCGTAAACTCTCTTTATTATCCCAACCAGAGAAACAGCCTTCGTATGGATATGCAAACACACGTTCGTCTCCCATCGTTTACGTGCACGTACAACCTTACGCGCCTGTGTTAACAACTACGGCGACAGCGTCCTTCCATCGACAGCGGGAGGTCCGCCATCCTTGAACTCCCTTCTTCGGCTGCTTGGGCATCCAGGACATCACGCACGCGCTCCCAAAGCGAAACACGCGGGCCTCGACGGCTGACGCTTCCTCGCGCGCGGGTCTCAAGCGTACGTGTATATACGCTTTGCGTGTATACACGCCCGCTCGTTTACTTGTCGAAGAGATACGTACAGCTGCGAACAAGCTCGACTGTCCGCGTCGTATCACGTGAGCGGTATATCGCTCGTGTACGTGTGTCGTGTACTCTCGCAACGCCTCGGCACCGACCTGTCATGGCCGCCGGAACGCACGTTAAAGAGAGAGTGTTATACTCGTATTCTTAAAGCACACTCTACACGATACAACCTGATGACACCAACGTACAATGAAGTCGAGCGTTGGACGCAAACCCGCCTGGTCAGGAACAGACATGGACGATTAAAACAAGACGCTGAACACGATAAAACGCAAAAAGCAAGGCTTAATTGCGTTTTGGCTGTTATCGTGGTCAGCGTATTGTTCTGTCTTCACCAACGTACAATGAAGCCAATGGAGACATCGGGGACATAATTTGTAGTTTTAACAGCCGAGCTGTTTAGAGCCGACGGTAAATCCCTACGGATCCGTCGTCCGCACTTTCAAGCCCAGCTGCGAGTGCGAAGCCTAACGGGAGGGAGAGCAAGAGTAAAGCTAAGTGGGTGAGATAGAAGCTAGTGTAGCTAGTTAGGCCTTGTAGAGGAAAAAGGCTGGTAGGAAGAGATGAGAGGTGGTGTGAGAGTAGGAGAGAGCAAGAGTACGATTGGCTGTGCCGGTGAAAGGAGTCGACCAATGGTAGTGCTCTCTCGAGCACACGTGGTGGTGGTGGTGGGAGAGGAGAAACGGAGCGCCGAGTGCTGGCGAAAGTCAGTTTAAGCTGCGCATGATTTTTGTAACCGTTGCGTAGTAATGATGAAATGAATGGAAATGGATTAAACTGGATGAATAGACAACTTGCCGCCGGTATAGGGATATCATATACATCCTTTTCACGGTATGTACCAAATGGAATCAGTCTTGCCTTGAACATACGCTTGGTTAGGTCTTAGGCTTCCTTCACCCCACTTTCCTCCAAAATCGCTATTTGTAGAATAGGAGCACGCTGATATCTTCTCTGAGTGTTGAAGTGCCGAACGTGCTGCGCAACTCAAAACCCGTTGACAGATCGTACGTTTGACTCGTAAGGAGGGACAGTTACGGGGCGGTTACTTTTCTCTTCTTTTCCCTTTTTATATAACCACTTAACCACTTACTACTACTACTACTACTACTACTACTACTACTACTACTGCTACTACTACTACTACTGCTACTACTACTACTACTGCTACTACTACTACTACTACGTTTGAGGAACTGACTTACTATAGAAAGGTTAGACAAAGTTTGTACGGTGCGAATGACCTCGTCCCGTTTCGCCATAGCCCCGAGCTCGCGGCATCGACATGCTTGAAGCAACCCGTCTCACGGAACGTCCTCCTACGTAACACACCTATAGGGTATACCGCCTCCTCTTCAAGGGCGAGTGCGTACCGTGTTTACACTTTCGGAAAAACGATATGCCGCCCATGCGTCTCCGTCTTAGCGGGCATGGTCTCGCGTGCACTCGAAGCCCATCGTATATAAACACTTCGTGCGTACTTTCAAAACGATCTCTCGTGCGGCGGTCGTTTCGTAAACACGTGATCGCCGTATAATTACAACGCGTGTCTCTGATGATTCCCCCCGCCGCCATGTTCGTCAGAAGTCATCATCAACGTCCCATCTCGGCGTTCAAACGAGCAATTGAGCTATCGCGTTTCGCGCCGCACCGTGCATGCGTCGAGGGCTTATTGTTTTCCGATACCACGCGTGCTGTGCAACAGGCGGCCGTTGATCGTATCATCTCTTAACGACCGGATCGTATGCTACACGCACGCCCTGCGTATATGCATGAAAATTCGTGGGGCGCTGACACGGCTCTCGAGCGAAAAAGCGTGCTTACGGCGCCGCTCTATACTAATATATGCTCCGTGTATGTCTCGCCGAATACGTGCAGTGAAGGGATAGTTATACGGGGTGCGCCGTGGCAGCCGGGGGGCGAGCTATAAAATGTTTTAGGGGCGAAGCTCCTTAGGGTGTGGGTCTGTCCCTCCTCTGTAGTATGTAGTAGTAGGTAGCCACCGTAGGTAGGTCATATGTGATGATGTCACATATGGCCCCACTACCGTGCCATATGTGACATCACCACTTTCCCTGCATTTCAGCGATCACAAAGCGGTGATAATGAAGGGACCACGTAAACCAACAGTACAATAAAAGTTTTAATATATACACGGTGTTTCACACTCTTTATATGATGTACTGGGCGAATTTCACGGAAGAGTTTCACGGTTTACCGATGATTCCCTCCGGAGCTTCGCCCCACTCATCATCATTCACCCCGTGGATATGCTGTGATTTTTTAGATGTGAAGCATCTTATGGCGAAGCTTAATCCGGTGGTGGTGGTGGTGGTGGTGGTGGTGGTGGTGTGCCGGCGTGACCACCCTTACTGCGCATGCGCAAACCTTTCAAAAAAAAATAAAATATAAAAAACCTCCTCTCCCCCTCTCTCTCCTCTAGGCATCCCTCCCCGCGGCAACCACACCCTCACTGCGCATGCGCCTCCCTCCTCTCTCCCCTCCTACGCTCCCCCCTCTCTCCTCTAGGCATCCCTCCCCGCGCTCGCACTGCGCATGCGCGTCCCCCCCTCTCTCTCCTCTAATACGCTCCCCCCTCTCTCCTCTAGGCATCCCTGCCCACAGCGTCCACACCCCCCACTGCGCATGCGCGTCGCCCCCCTCTCTCTCCTCTCCTACGCTACCCCCCCCTCTCTCGCCTCGCGACGCCGACGCAGGCAGCGTCTGCTAGCGAGTTTCTTGGTTGAAAAAACCGACTGCTCGCGCTACACAACCGTTCATTGTCCATCCCGTATATATGGCAATGGATCTTGACCTCCAAGGTGGTGCCGGTGAGAGATTTCTCCTGTGCGTTGTTGAACAATAAAAATTCGCAGCGTGCGCGTTAACTAAAAGCCGACTGCGGGTCTCTGTGTCCAGTCGGAGTCTTCTGTCTCTCATTGCCCATTAGCAGCGATTGGCATGTTCCAGTAGGAAACACCGCTCCATCACTGCGTGCTTTGCGCCTCCTCAGTTTTCTCTCCTGCGCAACGCTGCGATAGCGCCAGCGTCAACGCCACCGCCAGTGTAAGCGTTAGCGCCCGCTGCTTCACATCTACACATGGTTCCCTTTAGCGGGAGATGGTGTAATTTTTTTACATTCATCGACGCTGTCGTAGTTAGTGTAGGCTTAGCAGTTGTCTACGTTTGAAAAATGTGCTGATCTTTGTCTTCGAAAGTCGTGCTTAGACGTAGGAAAGTGGGTGCGTCTAATAGTTGTTGACGAAAGTAATCGTCAGTCGACGTCTTCATCACCCGCCGTGGTTGTATAGCGGCTAAGGTGTTACAATGATAAGCTCGAGGATGCGGGTTCGATTCCTGCCCGTCAGCTGCATTTCGATCTGGCATTTACAAAAAAAACAATAATAAAAAATAAATGCCAGTGTAACTTAGATTTGGGTTCATTTTAAAAAACCTTGGATGGTCAGAATTAATCCAGATCATCACTACGGCGACCCCTCGTGATCATATACTGGTTTTAGCACGTTAAAGCCCCCGGAATTTGAAATTTTTTTTCAGGCTGTCATCATCGACAGTGTTTATTTAATTTATAGCGCACTCTGACGCTTGAAAGTCCAGTTCTCGTGTCTTCGTTAAGGTGGTAATAAATTACTCTCCGTCATATAAATAACTGTTCTCAACACACTTCAAAAGTGTGTGTGTGTGTGTGTGTGTGTGTGTGTGTGTGTGTGTGTGTGTGTGTGTGTGTGTGTGTGTGTGTGTGTGTGTGTGTGTGTGTGTGTGTGTGTGTGTGTGTGTGTGTGTGTGTGCGTGTGTGTGTGTGTGTGTGTGTGTTTGCGTGTTTGCGTGTGCGGCGCGCGCGCGCGTGGTGGCGGACTACATGGCTTCTGACGTCATCATGCCGCTGAAGATTACCGTGTGTATGGGCGCGTTCGTTCCTCTGATTGGTTCACGCTTTTTTCACACTATAGCTTTGACTGCATTGCATGCGCAGAGTCGGTGGGTCGTGGTGTGCTTAATGTATGCGCTACCCTGGCAAATAAAGATGAAAAAAGAGGAGGCAAAGAGAAACAGACAAAAAGGAGGTAGGGTAGTTACCGTTTCCTGCACTGGTTCCTCTTGTCTTTTAGTGCACGCGCGCGTTCTCGTGTACCGCATAATGATCTTGACACCGATTTTGGCTAGGCGCGCTTGACACCCATTTCGTGCGGGGGAGAGGGTATACGTGTAGTATGACCTTCGGAAAACCACCACCGTCATCCTTACCAACATCGCCATACTGCAGCGCGGTGATTAGCCCGGAGCGTACATGCAGCGAGCTTATTACTTATTCGTTTGCTCTTCTTTTGCCGTCGTTGTTTTCGCCCTCGTGCGCTGGCGACGCCGCGAAGTGCGCTGCACGCTCCTCGCCCTCGCAAGCTGTGCACACACGTCGCCTCATTTCGCTCTGCACGAAGCGAACGAGTGATGAATGGCAGTGAGTGATTGCCTCGTCGCTTTGTTTGTCCCTCGAGTGTCGACAGATGCTTCTACTACTACACTAGTGCAGCGATCGCGCTTGGGCCCTCTGCCAAAGTGTACCTATGGGAACGGGCGCGCTCGTTGATGTTATCGGCATTGGTATATCGCGACGGAGACTTCTCGCAGAGGTCGTTGTAGTCCGTGGGACCCGATTGCATTGCATCGCCGCGTGTGCAGTGCGCGATGTTTCTTGCGGTGGTCCGTCAAAAAGAAAGTCGTCTTTCGAACCTTTACAGTATAGCATAGGAAACTGCAGAAGAAAACATGCACCAGATCCTTTCTCCGAAAGCTCCAGAGTGTGTGTGTGTGTATATATACATATATATATATATATATATATATATATATATATATATATATATATATATATATATATATATATATATATATATATATATATATATATATATATATATATCACTGAGAATAATAGTTCGATGGGCCAGTTGTCTTTGTTCAGCAATGGAATTATAACACAAGCCGAGGCGTTGTCAACACAGATATAAATATTTATTTAGTTCCCAACAGTTTCGGGAGGGGTCCTCCCTTCGTCAGGGGAGGACTTGATATATCCCCATTCATCCCCTTAACCGTCGGCCGGAATCCCTTTGACTTGGCGATGGTTAGGGCGAGACCGATGACTTTGCGTTGCTCTTCTGCTTCGTAGTTGAGCCGTAAGGTGTCCCAGAATTTTGCATTTCTGTTTGGATTCTACATTTCTGTTGTTGGGAGAGCAGGTCCAGGCCACGTGGACTATAGATAAGCAATGCACTGCGTACATCTAGGATTAAACACTTCCGGGAGCCATTTTGTTGAGAAAAGGTTTATTCTGGTCCAGGGGTCGAACCGGGGACAAACAGCTCTATCATCTGAGCTACTATGTGGCCGACTTATTACCTTGTTTCCTTTTATCTGCCACCTGGGTAACTGACTGGATTCCACGAGAAGGCAAACGCGTGAGGGGGAGACAGAAAATTAGGTGGGCAGATGAGATTAAGAAGTTTGCAGGTGTGACGTGGCAGCAGAACACACAGGACTGGGTTGATTGGTGGAACATGGGAGAGGCCTCTGCCCTGCAGTGGGCGCAGTTAGGCTGATGATGATGTTGATGATGATGTGCCACCTCAGTTTATGCTTTACTTTACTACAGCTGGGCGTTCGATGTTTAGAGATGAAATGTAAAACAATTTCTGTACCGTATTTCCCCATGGGTATGTTCCTTTTCTGCAGGTGGTTTTTTTTTTTCTTTTTTTTTTTTTTCCTTTAACGTGATTACGCCAGATTCAGGACCTCCCGCACGAATAAAAGCGAAAGCCTCGGGTATCGAAGGCGCAGGTCTTGCTCACAAGAGCGGCTATTACCCCTTAGCCGCCAAATTTCTCGCTATCTCATGCAGGGGCTGCGCACGAACTATTTTTTATGTGTCGGCTCTTATGAGAATCGCAGCTGCTCTGGTCTCTTTCTTTCGTGAGGCTCTTCCGGTGTTCGATTGGCGAACCTCGCGACACTGATTCCTGTAAGCGCTGTTATTTCGCCAACGGCTCACTTAAGCTCCGACCAGATGCGGCATCCGTTGTGCCCTGGCCTCTCTTGGATTCCACACGTGACACTGCTCTCTACCGTCGATCAGGTATACAGAGGGAGAGGCTTTAACCTATGGCTACATCTTCACGTCATCCGCATGTTTGTTTGTTTGTTTGTTTGTTTGTTTGTTTGTTTGAGACTTGACACACCGTGGATGTATAGGGGGCGCTGTTCGGACGAAACGCGTAAGCAGATCACTAAATGAGTTCAGTCTATCGCGTCGCCTGAAAGCTCTATGGCTGCTATGAGGGAAGAATACAAGAAACCAGGCACGTGACGCATGTGCCAAACGCTTCAAATAACGACTTTGGCACGCGAGAAACATCCGTACGATCGTGGCTTAATGATTGCAGCATTAGGCTCTTGTGCTGGAACACAGGCGCTCGGTCGCGTGACCGATGGTACTATAGGTTCCAGCTTAGAGGTACCTCTAACCTAACCTAACCTAACAGAAAGCTGGAAATGTGTTGAAAGGGCGTGAGCTGATCACAGTTATGTAATAGGTATAGATTTTTGAGAAAATTATCGAGTTAACGCTGTGTACGGCTTTACTGCGTACCCATGTGTCACTCGGTCTAGTCATAAGAGAATTGGCGTTTTCTCTTGTGGAAAATTTGGAGTGAATGGTACGGGGAATGTCGTTCCACACTTCAAAGGCGAAGCTCAAGCGCACTCCACATTTTTTTTGTACTCAATGTTTCCAAAATAGATCGTCCGCCGCGGTGGAACGGTGGTTTGCAGTTCACGGGTGCTGACCCGAAGGTCCTGGGTTTGATCCCGGCTGTGGCGGTCGCATTTCGACGGAGGCGAAATTCTTTAGAAACCCATGTTTAATTTTCCGAGCAGAGACCATCTCGCCGTCGCTATGAGTATGATTTAGTCCCCTGTTAGCTTATCGCCGACCTCTCGCACTTTCTTCGGCGAGCGAGTATAAAGACCCCCCCCTTATCTCTATCGCAGTCGTACACTTCATAATGAGATCGTTCATTAGCCAAAGCCAGTGTCTGTTAATTAGCACTTCTAATACCTAAGAATTAATTAGTTGGTGCTTACGCGATGCAGGTTGACTGACCGAACTGTATGGTATCGAGCGGCCTATAACTACCAAAATAAACATGGTAGTCCCAACGCGGGGGAGCGGCCCGCTGCGCGTTGAGTCGTGCACCTCAGGACGAACAATGAAGTTTCGCATCCATCCGATCCATAGTAGCCAAACTTCAGCTCGAGCGGAAGACGTGGCAAGCAAAGGAAGTAAGCGGGCCGAGAATTGTGGCGTGCGGCGTCGTGTGACGAAGCAAACATAACTTTGACGTGGCTGTCTCCCCTCTAGTTCCCGACTGAAATGACACTAGAGAAATGAAGGAAAGTACAGTTGGAAAGGCACCTTCTCAGCGCCAGATGACGGTCTGTGCCAGCCCTCCGGAGTGGGTATGTGCCATACCGATGAGTCAACAAACAAGCAAACAAAACAATCCGCTGGCGCATAGAGGAAGGAAGAAGACAAAGACGCGGCCATCGGCGGCCACGGAACAATGCTTCTGAACGAACCCCGGGTGCCCACGACGCCGCCTCGATCGTCCGCTCTGGGCCGAGTCCACCCACTTCGAGCACGCCGGAATCAGCGGCCGTCCACGACAGACGCCTCCGGAGGCCCCACCGCACTCGAGTCCAGACAATGGGCCGGGCCCGGCCCGGCTCCGGGCCGGAAGACAACAGCCCCGGCTCGTGGTGATGTGCGTTTCGTCCTTCAGAGTGTCTCTGTGTCGTGGTTGAAGGGGCCAGCAACGGCATTGTGAGTTGGTTCTGCGTGTTTCTTCGGAGTCCCGAAACAACTTCTCGCGCCGCGGTTGCCCGGATGCTGGCGTGCTAGCTGCATGTGCTTCACTTCTATGGGAAAACATCTATAGGATGGCAGTCGCGTTAGCAATGGAAATAGTAGTGCGTGATAACAAAAAAAAAAAAAATCTAGCTAAAGGACGAACGACATACGCGCCATTTTTGGGGAAAGAGGAAGACGGCGTCAGGTTGTTGTCAGAGTTTGGGTGCCTTCATCATTTCCAGGCGGTAGCAATCACTCCCGAGAATTCGGCGACGTACCTCGGGTATATATATACTGCCCTACAGACAAAGGCATGCGAACCCTTAACGTGGCATCCCGCGATAAATCTGTTTATCTTGAGCGCCCAGAGTAACTTGAAACTGAGGACTGGGCAGTCTGGAACTTCGCGCCGCATGCGGGTGTTCCAGTGTTCTCACGACATTCAGCTAGTGTATAAGAACTACAAATGAGTTTGTTTCGGTGAGCGTCCGCGAGCCGTATGATTTGCTGACGTGTACGCGTTCTATCTCTAGTTTTCACGCGTTGAACCCGCAGGCACACGTCTACCAGTAAACGCACCGCCAACACTATTATATACGAATGCCTTCTCTCGGGACATGTGGAAATATGAATAGGGAACGTTGCGTGCCTCCGTGGTCAGGCTTTGGAGCAAGGGCGTCTTTGTTGGTCGCAAATGGAATTTTTCGATAGTCTCTTACACACATGCACGTGGAGTGTTGCACATGGAGTGTATGCATGTGTAGTGTATGTTTATCACCATTTTGTATGACTGCCAGTTGGGCATGTTGGTATAGGTTCATGATGAAACAAGCGCAATATGCACGAATACTTTGAAAGGACACAGGACGGAGCGCTGTTAGAGGTTCGTATCACCTTTATCACCATGTTAGTTTAGTGGCTGCAGCGTTGCACTGCTAAGGACCGAGGACATGGGGTGTTATTGCCGGCCACATTAGCTGTGTACTGAAGGCGGGCGAAACGAAAAATCCCCGCGTGCTCCACGTGGTCAAACTTGATCCATAGTCCCCCCACTACGGATTGCTTCATAATCACGTCGTACTTTTTGGTGCAAACATCCCACGGAGAATTATTTTCTTTCTAGTAATTTATCTGCGCTGAGTCAGCGCCTGTGTATTTCATCATCTCTTCGCTCGGCCGCGAGCTGTTTACAAACTCGCGATGACCTCGTCTAAGTAACTTAGGAAAATTAGTCCTCGATCACGTGCGCAAGCGATAAGGTGTATTGTCAGCAACCAGCTCGTCTTCCAGGCGGCTCCATTAGGGCTGCTGCGTAACAGAAAAAGCGTGCACCTGAACAATGGAGGGATGGATAGGCCTCCGGCGATTTCGTTAGGACCTTGATCTTTCTGTTTTTTTTCGCACGGGAGCGTACATTAGCATGAGTAGTTTCTGTCACGGTCATCGCCGACAGCTACTCGTTGCCTTTCTTCCTCGTCGTCTTTCGAGTCGCGGATTTCGCATGCCGGTGTTTCATCTATGTTGAATGTATGTCTGCATGTTGACAGCGTCTGGGTATGTGTCTTCGGCAAGTTTTCACGATGGTGAATCGAAGGGTGCTTTAGGATGTTACTTCGTACCGCGCCGTCTTCGGGTGCCCCCTAATAACCATAGCACTAATTAGATTTCAGAGATTAGGGAGCCATCGTCTCCCCTATTCATTTAGGCAAGGTCGCTGAAAATGTTGCGAGCGCGGCTCGCTAGTGGTTTAGCTCGAAACACGACTGCGAAATCGCACACCTGCAAAGTCGCGCCTCAGCAAAACCGCACGACTGCAAACCTAGATAATTAAAATGGGGCAAATAAACACAAAACTTGCACAATCGTAAAAACTCGAAGTTGAAACATAAACTTTTACAATGTATATAGTTTTGGTGAGGCCTGCCGTATTTACTCTCGTAATACCAACATTGCCCTAGTGATGGCTATCCTCTTTCAAAACAATGTAACAATATAATACATCATTACTAACATAGCAATACAGCTATAGGTGAGGCAGGTATATGCATCTACCTCGTTCCATTGTGCATTTCTCGCACCACGACAGTTCTGTTTTGCGAAGTCCACCCCAGTTGTTTTATTTTTTTATTTTGATTCGTCGTATGGGTCATTGTTTCGGTTTCGAGTCGCTAAAAATAGCCGCCTAAGTCAGGACGCACGCGCGTTTGGCGCCGTTCCGTGTCGTGTCGGTGACACCTCCGACGGGTCGTCATCAAAAAAAAAAAAAAAAAAGAGTAGTAATATAACGAACGGTGCTAACGCCCTGCTTTGTTTGGGCTGGTACGACGACCACTCTTCGTATCGGCGAACGCAAACAATAAAACCGACCACGACGGGGTGCCATCCGCTTGGCGCGCTGCCTACCGCACCGCCCTCCTGCCCTCCTCCGGCCATTCACTTTCGTTTCACCACCCCCCCTTCCATCCCACCACCGCGTTCGAGCATCCTTGGCCCATCCATGACACACGGCGGCGCATTTCATGCGGCCGATTCGGTGTGAAAACCGCTCCTGCGCTCTTGAACTCGTGCCAAGGTGAGTGCTCGTCTTGCGGGGGGGCAACGTTTACGAACTGTGTGCGCACTCGAGGCTACTGACGCGTGGGCGACGGTAGCACGTGAGTGCCGCGTGGTGTTGCGCTCACGCAGTCGGTTCTTCCGACATCCTGGACATTTAGGATGTGAGCTGTAGCATCCGTGTTGACGCTAGCAGCTTACTTACGTCGTAATGTTTTTTTATTTATTTTTTTTTTGTCGTCGCTGATTGCTTTCGAGGTTCAGATTTTATGTTGTTGCACATCCTGTTAGCTTGGGAACGTCGCCTTTTTTCCCCCCCCCGTAATTCCCGTAATTTGAAAAGGAAGTGTGGGGATCAGAATTTCTTTTAGTATTCTCTTCTTTTATGTGATCATGTTTGCGAACTGTGTCAGCGTGTCCGATTCGTGTACCCGCTCGTGTTCATATCCTTGCACGCTGGTCCCTCCGCTTGCAAGAATACGACCCCTACTGTGAACCCCTACTGTAAACTTAATATGCTTGGTTAACCGCCGTGGTAGCTTGGCACGTCGGTGGTCTCGCTGCTAAGCTCGACGGTGCGGGTTCGATTCCC
This sequence comes from Rhipicephalus appendiculatus, assembly GCA_030522465.1. Classification (NCBI taxonomy): domain Eukaryota; kingdom Metazoa; phylum Arthropoda; class Arachnida; order Ixodida; family Ixodidae; genus Rhipicephalus; species Rhipicephalus appendiculatus. The sequence continues at coordinate 83,741 of JALIZH010001366.1, forward strand.
AGCCAATTGGTGCCCGCATTTCGATGGGAGCGAAACACAACGAACACCCGTGTGCTTTGATTTAGGCGCCCGTCTAAGAACCCCTGAAATTTCCGGAGCCCTCCGGAAATCACATCGTGGTTTTGGGACGTAAAACCCCAGCAATTATGTTATCATATGCATGGTTTTTGATGGAGCGCATTCTCGTGTAGGCATTCGCGGTCTTAAACGCTTCTGAACGATATTTCCCTCAACGATTGCTTTCTTTCATCAAACTTACAGAGATATCGAATATGCGAGTTTACCTGATATTGTGTTGCAGAAGTTTCCGCAGAAGGTGGAAAATTGAAGAGATGGGAAAGGCATGAACAGGGGCTGTCGCCTCTAGAGGCAGCTTTTCGACAAGTGGTCTAGTCTTCTTAAAGCCAGCCGCTGTTCAAAGGATTTCTCATATGATGGTTGTATCGTGGCTTAAACTACGCTCTGTGCGCCGTGGCAATCCTTTCTTACCCCGACGTTGGGTTCTGTAGTCGTAGTAGAACTTTAAAGTTGGACGTACGTTGGTTAATGTTCATCGCGATATTTCAACGCGCACAGAAGGCAATGACACATTGAAGGGGAAGAACGAGCGTTTAACTTGTCATCTGTTCATTTTTGGAAGTTTCAGAACATGCAAGCACAAGCTGTTCTCTTCACTGAGCGTAGTGCTCAGTGAAGACTTGTATGTTCTATGCTTATATGGTTATCTGTTTATATGCTTATATGTTCTGAAATTTCCAAGTATAACAGTTGAGAGTTACCGTATTTACACGATTGTAAGTCAACTAGAATGTAGGTCGACCTCCCCTCCCCGTAAAATCGAACGGCGAAAAAAAAAAAAAAAAGCGCGAGCACATTCATAAAGCAAATTTACTTGCAATATCGCTGAAGGAAACGAACTCGAATTTCTTTGCGCAAAGGTGTGTTCACGGCAGTGCTTCTAAGCTATGCAGAAAAGCTAGCTTCGCGGCAACACGAGGATATCATTTTTACGAAATTTCCCGCGAATCGTTTCTGGACGGTGCGGGTTATACACGAGAAAATACCGCATATGTTACAGGTAGAGCCTGTACGTAATGTTGTAACCATGCCACTGCGTGCCTCAATTCCCGTTTGTTTCGGATTTGGTTGTAATTCGATCTTACAACCGAAACTAGTTTCGGTTTCGATTGTAACTCGACCTCCTAACTTCGGATTTCAAATTTAGATAATATGGGTCGACCTATAATCGTGTAAGTACGGTAAAACGCTCATTTGTCCTCTGTACTATGTCCTTGTCTTTTCGTGTGCGCTGAAATTTCGCGATGATATTGTAGTAGGAAATCAACGTAATGTTCTGGTCGGTGCCTACCGCGCGCGCCTCTTTCGTCCGCGTCATGTGTGCAATGTTTCGTTTTCAGCGTATTGACGCGAAAGCTTCCTACAGCTCCCGAACCGACCTCCTGCATGCCACGCCGCGTTTCTCAAACTCTTCCTCTACAATCCGATCGCGGGTCGATGAACCCTTTGCTTTATTGACAGCTCCTGTTTTGTTAAAGCAGCGGTGACAGCTCAGCGCAAAGCATGTCCTCCCCGCCCGCGAAAGCCGTTGCGGCCGCGCCGCCAACGCCTGTCTGTCGGCCCGAGCTGTATACAGCTATACAGCACTCCCCGATATTAACCGCAAACAAAGCCACAGAGGGGTGCCGTCCGTTTAGGCGAGACAGCTAGACCACCCGCCCTGTTCTGACTGCGACATCACTCCCTTCTCTCTCTCTCTGACACATACACACATGGAGGTCTAATAGGGAAATAGACTATTTTCCCTTTCCTTCTACACACACACGCACGCACCATCCACTAAGCACGCGGTTCACACTTAACCGCTCTGGAATTCCCGCGCACCGTTGTGCAGGAATCACGTTCGAATGGCAGCGTCAGAAAAAAGCGTTTCTGCTGAGGCGTTTTGCTTGTTTGCGTTTGTGTGTATAGTGTGTTGTCTATAGACAGAGAGGGACACCCCGCCGCAATAGTTTCCGACGCGCCGTCACGCCGGACAGAGCAGAAACGTCGAACCAGTTCGACTCGCTCGCAATTTTAGTTGCCGCCGCGCCGAAATTGCGGCGTCATCGCGGGGTGCGGCGGCTCCCGACAAACGCACGAACGCGTGTGAACGCACGTATGCGTTTTTTTTTTTCAACAAACAACGCGCGGGAAGCGTGCACGCGATGTTGCTGGAATGCCCGCTCATTTTCACGTCTGTCCTCGTCTTCCTCCTATTCTCTTCGCTTGTTCTTTCTCGTTTCGAATTGTCGGCTGTCGCCGTTTCACACTCTGTGTACGTTCGTTCCGTTGCTTGTTGTTCGTTTGAAAGGACTTGAAAGAGACGGATCACTTATCGGCGTTTGAACGTTCGTTGAACTGCCCCGTTCACTTTGTTGTTTTCCCATACCTATTACGTTTCTTCAGTTTCTTGTTTTGTATTTGTGCTTTCGCCGTTTCTTTATTCGTGTGTTATTAACGCCTCGCTGGAGTTCGGCGCGTTGACGAATCGACATGCTCGCTCCCGCTTGAGCGTTGTTCGCCGGCGTATTCCGAGCTCGATGCTGTTACGCTGTCTAGAAGACTCGCGTGTCTGCAGACGGTCGCGCCTATCGTTGCTTCTTACATCAGAGGAAACAATTAAAATCCGTCCCACCGCGCTAACTTGGACAATATTAAGGTGAAAGTTCGCCGTGGTGGATCAGTGGCTAGGGTGCTCGGCTGCTGACCCGTAGGTCGCGGGTTCGATCCCGGCCGCGGCGGTCGCATTTCGATGGAGGCGAAATGGTAGAGGCCCGTGTACTGTGCGATGTCTGTGCACGTTAAAGAACACCAGATGGTCGAAATTTCCGGAGCCCTCCACTACGGCGTCTCTCATAATCATATCGTGGTTTTGGGACGTAAAACCCCAGGATATTATTATTATTATTATTATTATTATTATTATTATTATTATTATTATTAAGGTTAAATCCTTAGACAACTCATCAAACGTGACACGTGACCGTAGGCGTCTGCACTAACGATGAAAAAAGTCACGTGATTAGATCACAGCTTGATGACGTCACAGATAACCTGAATTTGACTTCATTATGACGTAATCGTGTCGTCACGCGATGACGTCATCACACAATATCGTCGCTTGTCAAAGCTGCGCTGATCCCGGAGGCTGTGCTAAATCAGGTGAGCCTGCAGAAAACTTGCAACGCCTCTGATCTTGGAGGCAATGCAAAACATCGTTAAGTGCAGAAGGCTTGCGGAAATTTGGGGAGGGGGGGGGGGGGGGATGTCAATACATTGACTTTGGCTTCGAGTCGTCTTAGACGAATGTCTGAGGGACTCGGTGAGTATTTTTTTTTTTGTCCAGTCTTAGCGAACACTAATCAGCTTGTTTATTGCTAATTCTGGCTTGTTTTGGCTCACTGTTGGCAAATATCGGCTTGCATTGCCTTACGCTGGCTAGTTCTGTTACTATAGTGTCTTCTTCATTCGACCTAAACCCAATAATGCTATTACGTATAATAGGAAAAAAGCCAATTGGTTTTTGCCTGACTTTCTTCTTCGATTCGTAGAGCGTACACCGTCTTTTCTGTAGGACGTATTTCGCTTCGCGTTCTAATGAGCAGCCGGAGTAATTAACACCGGGAGAATGGGGGGAGAGAGACTCGCCTACACGCATCAGCGCCTTAACTTATAGCCGCGCTGTGCGCCGGCTCATTAATACGCGGAATCGACCCGTCGCCAGGTTGTGACAGGCTGCCCGGGATTTCGTGCGCGATTGATTACCTGAAACGACCCCGCTGTCTCACGACCTCGTATTTTGAGCCCCTGGTAGCTGCTTCGCGAGGTATTCGCCGGACGCGCTGTTCAATAATCCCAGCTGTGCAGTCGTGTTTTCCTTCTCGTTTCAATGGCGGAGTGCGGATGACGCGTTTAAGTTAGGAATATTCAATCATATTCTGTCTGGAAAACTTCCTGTGACCTCGTGTTCAAACAATTAACAGTGTGTGGGAAAAAAAAAGAAGCGGACTCGGGGAGGGGGAGGGGGGGGGGGGGGGTGTTGCTGACAGTCGCGTCATTCGTGGACGCCATAACTATCAAATCAAATCCAAAGTTTATTTTTCACTCTGTCGTACAGAAAGAAAGGACTGTGAAAAAAAAAGCGGTGTTTAAAACAGCTTTACTGGTTCACAGCCCCATAAAAAAAGGCACAAGAATAAAAAAAAGTCGGAGATAGCAGCACTGCAGTAAACAGGGCAGTATGACACCTCACGGGCAGTGCGCTTCAAAAGTAACATGGTTGAACATGGTTGTACGCGCGTATATTAAAGACGAACAAAAAAAAATATTTCTTGGCTCGACACATTTTGATTTGAAGCCATGTTTCTCTCGGTTGTAAGGTCACTCCTATCAGCGAGTCAGATGTCAGAGTGTTGCAGCCGCTACCACTGTCATATTACCTAAAGCGCGGATAGCACCACACTTGTTTGTTTAATACTGACTTATCTGTTAAAAAAGTTATGTTACTTGGGTCCACCACACCGTCATATGTCACATGAAGGGCGTACAAAGGAAGGGGATTTTTTTTTTCTCGACGGGCTTGCTTCTTTGTTAGACACAATCATATCAACCAAACAGACAATTAGGTCGAGGAAAGCATAGGGAACATTAATTGCTGTCTTTAACTAATCAGGACGCAAATCGGAATGAATTAAAGCGGACGAAAAAATCACCCTTTTCTGTCGGTTGGATTCTAACCGACAACCTTCGAATAAAGCGAAGGCCGGGACAGCAGCTTTGCAAGTGTGCACGCAGCACTCTGTTCGACGCCTTTGTTGGCGAGGGTCAGGCGAAATTACCCTCTTTTCCAAACAGCCAATTAACGTGACATCACACTATCGCGCTGCCGTCGAGAAAGGCGTTGGTCCTTATAGCCGTCAGTTGGGCTCTTTGGAAGACCGCTGCTTTGTGAAGCCTCGCCGAGCGGCAGCATCGCGGAGACGCCGCGCGACCTCGCAAACGGCCCCCTTTGGTCTCGCGAGCCGCTAATTGCTCGAACGAGGCGTACATTGACTGGATTTCCTTTGCTCTTACTGGTGCCACTCTTACATTCGCGTACCCGCATGCTCCTTAACAGGGGCGACGCGTATGCGAGGAGCGCTGCTGCCGCATGCTCTTTGATGGGCTTATTGCCTGACAATTTTCCGTGTGACAGAGAAGGCCCAACGCGCCCACGTTCGCATATACTCCGCCTCGCGAATCGCCGCGCAGTTCGTTACAGCGAAAAGCTGCGGTGAACTGTGGCTGCTGATTGCAGAAGAGTGGCACTCTGCTCGTTGCTGAAGAAAAACTGCATACGAATATAGTGATTGTTGGGGCTTTACGTTTCAAAACCGCGATATGATATGAGAGACGCCGTAGGGGAAGCCGTAGTGGAGGACGTGAGACGCCGTAGTGGAGAGACGCCGTAGTGGAGAGACGCCGTAGTGGATAGACGCCGTAGTAGAGAGACGCCGTAGTGAAGATTTCGACCACCTTGGGGTTCTTTAAAGTGCACCTAAATCAATTAGCAAACTGGTATTTCGCTTCCATCGAAATGCGGCCGCAGCGGCCCGGGATTCGATCCCGCGACCTTCGGGTCAGCAGGCAAGCACCATCACCATTAGACCACCGCGGCGGGTGGCAAGCGGGACGAAATCTGCGGCGCCCTTCACGTAATAAATGCCTTACTTCCGACATGAAAGTGTGGAACTTCATGAAACATAGAATAACACTTCGCATGGCGATATCTTTCTTTCGTATATGGTGCGCGATCATTATCATATTCGTTATTGTTCTAATCAATTTTTTTTGTGTTCGTGAACGCGCGTAACGATAGAAGTCGCTGTAAGAACGTTCGCCGTTTTACTTGTCGCACGAAAAGTTCAGTAGCGTGCAGTGCGCGAACCATCCTCCTCACCCTCCCTACCTGGAACACGCAGCAGCACCTCGTTAATGATTCGCCGACGCGATCGCCATATCGTTCCGCTGTACTGCACCGAATTGATGAGTATGTGCGTATACGACGCGATGCACGGGGGAGACACGCACTGGAAGTATACGGGTGGTTGGTCTTAATTGCACACGGTGCGCGGACCTTAACGCCGCTAGCTGCTCGATTCGAGCGAAGGCGCAGGTTAGACCTTTCGAGCGAGCGTGTATTTTTGTTCACATGCCGGTCTCTCCTGTCGTCCATCCTTGACACAAGGACTGATGAGGAAAGAGCCGGTTCTTCGTGTTCGGGATGTTCGTTGTGCTTTTGTCATTCGCATTTGGTTTCCTTAGCTTTATCCGCATCGGTAACTCACGCGGCAACACTGTATTGCTGGAAAGCAAATCTATCATCGGGGAACTTTGGTTAAGAGGCTTGTTAGGCCACCCTTTTCGTCTTCTTTGCGAGGCGCTAACGTTTCGGTAGGGAAACTAGTTTCTGTCGCGTGATGCGTTGGTTAGCCTTCTTAGCGCGATTCCCTCTCCGAGCCTGTTTTTCGCGAGCAATGCACGAGGGACTTTATCTTAATACATACCCGGTACGTTGACGCCGACCTAAGGACGTGACCCCCCCCCCCCTTTGGAGAAAATGTGTTACACACTGCAACGTATTATTGCAAATGAGCTCTGCGGAATCCCGCAAGGTGGCGGAAGGGTTTTGAAAGGGATAATTCACAACGTTGCGAAGGACTTGTCCTTTGCAACGTCGTTGTGAGTTATCCCAGGGACTTGTTTTTTGCAACGTATTGTGTATACTTCTGACTGCTCATCGCGTTAATGCAGGAATGCGTACTCCTCAGAAAGCGCTTGGCATGCAGACGCGAACGCACGTATACTGGCATTACTACGCGTGTATGGTATCTCGCGAAAGTGCGAGAGTGCATGCACCGCGCTTTCGAAATTTGAACGATTCGCAGATGAATCGTTTGCGGCGCTGACCTCGGGTCTCCGTGAACTGTGCATGCGCGCATTCTTGAGCGGGGGAGAATGAATCAATCATCGCCTTGCCGCGAACCAACGCAGCGCCAGTGCAGCGCAAACGCGGAGGAGCTGTAGTAGCATACGGCCAAGAAACGATGGTGTTTGCGGCCTTCGAGATTTGTTTTCTTTTTTTTACTCGATTTTTCACTGTCGGTTGATCTCCCTTTCCAGAAAAAAAAAAAGTGGCCGCCGGCATCAGCATAACCAACAACACTAACAACACCAACAACAAGATGAATCTGATAAAGAGTTTGCTTCAATCATGGTCCTTCAAGGACCATGCTTCAATGAAGAGCAAGATCGCTCGCATGCCGTGGAGTGCGTGTTAGAGAATCGGAAAGTTCACCTGTGCTCGAAAATGCGGAGGCGAAGGAACACAACGGGTGCCAGTGTTCTTTAGGGTTCCTTTCCTTCTTCTCCTCCGCCAAGCGTCCCTCCCATTACACTACCCCTCATGAATTGAATGAAAGATTCGTCGTCAAGGCCTTATTAAATGCCACCAAAAGACGGGACACAAGAAACAGAGCAAGACGCTTGTCCTGCTATTTCTTGTGTCCCGTGTTTTGTTGCGCTTAGTAAGTTTAAAATATAAGTACAAGCGGAACGGCCGAGTCACCCGTTTTGCTGAATGAAGCATTTCTAGTAGAAACTGGATGGATTCTTCGGGCTGCAAGGATGTTGGTTAAGGCGTTAGGAGGGGACCATATGCGAACCATGGATGTCCGTCTCATGTGCATACTGCCAGAGCAAGAGCGGCGTTCCTTTTGAATTGATCGTCGATGTTCGGGGTGACCCAGCTTCGGCGGTGATGTGTGGTCACAGGTAATTTGTGCCTGAGATCTTGCGTAACCGGAAATAGTCGCTCATGTGCTCGGTGGTAGGGATCAACGCCCGATACAAACCTACTTTGCAATTTCAGTATTTCAGACTCCATAGTTGTCTACGAATTCATATCGCATTGATTTCACTGTTCACCGAATACCATCGCCATGCTTTCGTTATTCCTCGCCTCCCTCCAGCGTGCCCTTCAAAGCCAGATGTACATCATCATCATCATCATCATCATCAGCCTGACTACGCCCACTGCAGGGCAAATACCTTTCCCATGTTTCGCCAATCAACCCGTTCCTGGTCTTGCTGTAGCCGCTTTATCCCCGCAAACTTATTAATCTCATCTGCCCACCCGACTTTCGGTCTCCTCCTCGCGCGCTTGCCTACTCTTGGAATCCAGTCTTTTGCTCTTAACGACCAGCGGTTGTCTTGCTTTCGCGATACATGCCCTGCTCATGCCCATTTCTTCTTCTTTATTTCGACTAAAACGTCCTTAACGCCCGTTTGTTCCCTGACCCAAATGTACATCCCGCGTGCTATCCTATAGTCACCGTTGTGCTAGTCCACCCGTTAGGTCATCATCATCATCATCACCAGCCTGTCTACGCCCACTGCAGGGCAAAGGCCTCTCCCTATGTTTCGCCAATCAACCCGGTCCTGTGCTTTCCGCTGCCACGTTATAGCCTGCAAACTTCTCTTAATCTCATCTACCCACCTAATTTTCTGTCTCCCCCACGCGTTTGCCATCTCTTGGAATCCAGTCAGTTACCCTTAATGACCAGCGGTTATCCTGCCGACGTGCTACGTGCCCGGCCCATATCCATTTCTTCTTCTTGATTTCAACTATGATATCCTTAACCCCCCGTTTGTTCCCTGACCCACTCTGCTCTCTTCCTGTCTCTTAAGGTTACAGCTATCATTTTCCTTTCCATCGCTCGCTGCGTTGTCCTCAGTTTAAGTTGAACCCTCTTTGTAAGTCTCCAGGTTTCCCGTTAGTTACCGTAAGCCAAAGACGAAGCTACCCGAGACCGCTACAATGTTTCTTCTCCGAGGCTCACAGCCGATATACTGCTTGGTTCCATCATCGCGACCCGAGCGACGACGCGTGCCCGATCGTACGCGTGCAATCCTTCCCACCGGTTCTTTGATTGAGTCTGCTACGTCACTCCCCTGATGTACGGTATGCGGGGGACAGGGCAGCGCCACGCAATCTCACGATGCGACCCCACGCTTCAAGACGCCGTGATCAGCCTATACCCGCCGGTAGGAGTCGTCTCGTACGCCATCGACGCGTGTGCTATTTGTCTCGCGGCGTTTGCATCGTTTCTCGGTGGCTTGCAATTAATCGACCGCGAATGAACTCCAACCCTTATGACCCCCTTTGGTTCGCACGTGTAGTTTTTTGTCCAGTATAGGCTGATAATATGCAGGTCAGTCCCTTTCAACACATGCGTGTGTACGATATCTCGCCGACGTATTCCATCGAATCGGTACGTGGATTATTGACGTTTAGTCTCCTCGGTTATCCACTCGCCAAGCAGGTGTCACTGTATTTCTGTTCAGACAGTGCGGATATTCTCGCTTCGAACAGCTCTTTCGCCGAGATCACGCTGTTTTCCATATGTTACAGCGACCTACCTTGAGCTTGGTATTATTATGACGTCATCATGAACTGCACAGTTATGTAACTTTGACATCACATAACGTGACGGCACGTGGTTACGTCATCAGATGACGTCGTCGCTCGGTCATAGGTGGTCCCTGAGGCACAGGAGGTGCAGAAAAATTTCGTGGTTTGGGGAAGTGGGTCAATGCAACTGAATGAGAATGAAAAGAAAAAAGAAAAAAAAACCGTACGGCAGCCGTACGCCATGACAGCTAAAAGTCGTATACGTATGTAGATTGCCTTCTAAACAACAGGTCGTCTGTATTGCGTTCCTGAACGTCATCTTTTTTACGCAGTCGTGGCCGCTAAAACCTCGTTCATATTTAAGAACCTCACCCTCAGACGATCTGCTTTTGTGGTGTCCTTTCGATTCTTGCTTGGATCCAAGTGTCGTATCTGTGCTTTATCATTAGAGCTAAGAGAGAGAAACAACTTTATTGACGGCACAGCGAGGTCGTTGAACTTAGCTTGCCGGTGGTTCGAATGGTGGTGGCCAGTAGCTCGCCACGACCTTTTCGGCCCAGTTAATGACTGCTGTCTGAGTATGTTGGTTCATTTGAAGACAGGAGTGACTCCCACGCCTCGAGGGAGGAAGCTGGCAGTATTGCTTTTGGAGGTGGGTTCCCCTCGCATTCCCAAAGAATGTGATTTTGGGTAGCCTTCAGGCAGCCGCAATGTCGGCAGTGTGGTTGAATATCGTCAAAAAAACATGCAGGCTACGATCGCAAAGCTTTGCTAGGGATTGCCTCCGTTTGCCAGCTTTGACGACAAAGGTACTCGGAAGCAATAGTAACAACTAAAATGCTCGACCACTATGCGTAGTAGCGTTGGTCGTGGCTGCTGCTCCACCGGAAGGAGGCAGCACCGTTTACGCAGCGCTGCCAGAACGCCGTGACAGCGAGCTGCAGGGCCCAACTAAAGTGCCTGCTCCCGTCTTTTTCAATCGATAACTCGTATGTTGATGTCTTGTCGCTACCGATTCTTGTCACCCTATACATGGCCGCTGATGCAGAAATAAGTGCGTGGGATCGTCCCATTAAAGCTGACTCTTTTACGCCAAGTAAAACGCCACGGCGCATCTATAGTTGTACGTGACTTCCTATAGGACGGCAATGTTCCTGCATTCGGAGCCGCCGTAAGCTTTTTTGTATTGGTCCTTTGCACGCGATTATATTGGTCTCGGCGCACCAGTTACAACCCAGCTCCCGCTTCCGCGCCTCATTTGCCAAGTTAAAGCGATGGATATCGCTCCTTTCTACTTTTTTTTTTTTTTTAATGCGTTGCGGCTCTCCAGCATGACTGGTGCTATGGAAGCTCTCACGCTTTTGTAGGTTTCATGGGCACCGACTTAAAATGTTCGTTAATGGCTGCACACGACTCCCATTATCATTGGTGCTCGCCTCCACTTTCCTTATGGCCGCACTTTGTTGCCATAAAAGAGCTGCTCTTGCGCGGTTCTTGCATTGGTGTATGCCACCACGCCGCACTTACCGCGCTACGCGGAAACCCGTTCACGTGAAGCCACAGCATCGACGACATAAAAAAGAAAAAAAAAGGGGGGGGGGGGGAGAAGGCACTCGACGTATCGCCATTCGCGTGCAAGCGACCGCAGTTGACATCGAGAAAGTAATTGCGACCCGCGAAGACGCGAGTTGCTACGGGCGCGAAGGCGACATCCTTCTCTAGGGCGAACACCGATACGACTCTCTCCGCGCACACTCTGTGACGTAGCACGAAGGACCACGGAGAAAAGGAAGCCGGGGCCGTTAGCGTTTTATTTACAACGCTCTCTGACATTCGACTCGCAGTCGCTGGGGCTGTTGTGTATGCACGCGAGCAGCTGCCTGAAAGGCGCCACACTTTTTACGGTCTTTGACTGTGTCGTGTCGTACGTGCGTGTCCGTCTGTTCGTTTGGCCCTGCGTCGCTGTAGCTCATTGCCCTGTTGCCGTTAACTATACCCGAAGCCTGGGAGGCGGCGGCGCTGCGGTGTTTTGTGAAGCTAATGATTCGAAACAACGCTTCCAGGAAAGAAGAGAAAGAAGTCAGAAGACTGTTGCTTAGGAAGGAAGCGCCGCGGTTACTTTGTATGCAATGCGTCCTTCGCTCGCCGTTGTCGTGTGTTGTGGTTGATGAGGCCGTGATGAACATCTCGTGCGAATGCTTCGGGAACCAAAGGAGCGTGCTTGGAAAGGTTGAAGCGCGGTCTTTTGTTTCGTTCAGTCTGTGAATCTTGAAGATTGCTGCCTTTCGGAGTAATGCGAAGACTTTTAGAAGTCTGCGAGGTCGCTGGTCTGTGCTAAATTACTGGCCTACTCCCTAAATTACGGCGCCACCATCTCCTTGACGAGTGGTGGAAAGCCCGGAGAACGTTGCTGTGAGCGGACTTCTTAAACGTGTTTGTGCAAGTACCGCAGCAGTGGTGCCCAAAACGCGACGCACTGTTACGCAGACCTGGCTGTGTATAATGTGTACGCTTATAAGATAAAGTATTGCTACGCTTTCAACTGTAACCTCTCGCTCCGCTAGCAACGAGCTTATTTCTTTGTTTCTGTTGTTCGCAGGAAAGGCCGTTGAAGACCTGACCCACGCCAGTGACCATGGCTCGCAAGCAACTCCTGGTAGCCTGGAAGGCCCTACGGAGGGTCCTACTACTGGCATTCGTCTGGATAGGCGTCTGCTACGCCGTGTTCCACTTCACTCACGGAGCTGGCAACTCGTTCCTCATCGGGCCGTTTCAGAGATCGTTGCTACAAACGGCTGCGCCTCCTGAACACCATGTACCCGTGGAACCGGTCAAGTCCGTACCCACCTCGAAACTGGAGTCATCCACGGCTTCGCAACGCGACACGACGCCCAACGGGAAAGCACTCCTGAATCTGCGTCCTCACATCGACATATCCCCTTCCGTCTCCATGAAGGAGTTCCTGTCGAAGCTATCCAACATGTCCAACATACCTAGGGCCTACTGGGAGAACGGTCGCAAGCCTCCCATCAGCTCCAAGAGTTGCGTCAAGTTTCCCGAGTTGTATGACCTTGCCTTCAACAACCTGTACTGGCAAAAGCTTTCCGCTAAGAACGGCACCTTCTACATCTACGGCGCGTACTTCGACAACCGGTCGCGAGTCGGCAACGTACCTCTCGTGCGCATCCTGGTCATGGCCGACAGAGTGAAGCCACCGCCGACGCTGTGCCAGCTGTGGTATAACAACGGCGCCTACCCGACCATCTCCACCACCAAGTACACCTACGCGTGGTACTCCAAGTGGGGCAACTACCAGGATGGCATCCTGCAGCCCTTCATCGTGACCTGCAAGGCGCCCTACCTGAACCCGAAGCGCGAAGCTCCCCTTTGAGCGTGTCCCTTGTGGAGAAGCAGTGCGACAAGCCCACCGAACAACGTGCGCGTCGTGAACAACCGGCCGGCCGTCAAGCAGGACTTTGCCGTGTGCGTCAAGGGCCTAGACTTCCTCAAGGACGACCTGAGCGTGCGTCTGATCGAGTGGATAGAGCTGCTTAACATCCTGGGTGCCAAGAAGATCTTCCTGTACGAACTCGAGATTCACCCCAACATATCCAAGACCCTGCAGTACTACCAGCAGAAAGGACTAGTCGAGCTCACGCCCATCACGTTGCCCGGAGGCCAGCCCAACCTGCCCGGCCTGCGGCACAACTTCCTCAGCATGAAGCTCACCCACAAGCGCCAGAACGAGCTGATTCCGTACAACGACTGCCTCTACCGGAACCTGTACTCGTACGAGTACATCGTTCTCCTGGACATCGACGAGGTCGTCATGCCCGTGCAGCACCACACCTGGAAGGAGCTCATGAACGACGTCGTTCCCATGGCCCTGCAGCAGAAGAACTACACGAGGGCCAGCTACAACGTCCGCAACGTCTACTTCCTCGACGACATGATGAACGAGGACGCCAAGCACACCGTGCACGAGGTGGGCATCCCGGGTTACATGCACATGCTGCAGCACGTCTACCGCGCCAAGAACTTCACCAAACCGGGCTCGTACGTCAAGTGCTTCCACAACGTGGAGCGCATCGTGTCCGTGCACAACCACTTCCCGCTCAACTGCTTCGGGACGTGCACCACGTACAGCATCGACACGCCGTACGCGCAGTTGCAGCACTACCGCAAGGACTGCGTGGGGCCCCTGAAGAAGAGCTGCAACAGCGACTTCAAGGTCTACACTGTCAAGGACACCACGATATGGAGGTACAAGGACGAGCTCATACAGAGGGCCACCAAGGCACTTAAAGACTTAGGCTTTTTCTCATAGCATCTAGTGATCAATTAACTTTATGCAAGAACAACAAATGAAACCGTGTGTCAGGACCACGTCAGGACGTTGTGGTTCGAGTGCATATGCTCCGGCGTCGACTTCGTGCTGGGATGGAGTGTCACGACGCGACCCGGACTCGCGCACCCCTAACCCTCGGTGCGTCTGGTGATCAAATGTGTGTGGTGTCGCTGGTAATGCAAGTCTCGGCCAGTCGTTCGTGTGCCTGCGGTGTGTGTGTTGTGCTGTGCTTTTGTACGCTGCTTACAAGTCTGTGTGTGCGTGTGCGCCAGGGGCACTTAAGGGACACCGGTCACGCTGTGCCGTGGCGTCTAGTGATTCGCCGTCGTTGCAGGCGTGACGACGTCAGCTCGAGCCTCTCCGCCTCAGTGCCTAAAGTGTGCGGGTTCTGGGCCCACCGTTTAGTGCTCGGTTACAGACTGCTGAAGGAAACCCTGTGGCTTTTGAAGGGGAGTGCCTATACGACCCTTCTCACAGACTGCGTATAGTAATTGCGTATCGTGCCTGGACAACGTGTGCTGTATGTTGCGCCTGCCTTATCTTGAGTGCATTAGCACCTTCGTCGACGGATTTTTTTTTTCTTGTGCCATAGCGTTCCTCGAGTTCCGCGCGTGTGGTAAGAGTGCAACGACTGTTCATGACGTCACGAGTCTTAAGGAAGTGTATACGTTTCTTTTGGTCGAGCCTGGTGAACACTGAAACTATTGTTGAAACTTTTTGTTGCTAGTACGGTCAGTCTTGTTTGTCTCGTTCCTTCTAGCTTTCGTCAATTGTACAGACTTCGTCCCTTTCATGAGGTGCAAGTTGCGAATGGTGTTTTTTTGTCGCATTGTACAAAGACTAACACTCATTTGTGACGTCAGAGTCTCTCCGATTAGGTTGTAGTTGTTTTGCTTGAGTCGTAGACGTAATGCATTCATTCCGTTGATTCTCGACTGTGCGACTGTGGTTGAGCGATATTTTCCTTTTTTTTTTTATTACATTGCTTAGAGCGCCTGCTAGATAGTTTGGTTAGTTGTTGCGTTGAGTTGTTTCTCACTTAAGTGTGATAAGAGCGTCACACCACCTTTTTCTTTTCTATTCACATTTTGTTGCGTTGCAGACGTGCGTATTTATTACTGTGATTCCGAGCCCGGTTCGTGGAAACACCTGGGTGGGCTTAGTTTAGGCTTAGAAACTGGAGTGGCTACTCACGGCTACTCCAGCGCAGTATTCATCGCCGACGTTGTGGCGTTTTCTGTACATAAATACCATTCAGGAAAAAAAAATGTTCGGAAAGAAACGTGCTGGTCATAAGTGAGTATATCAATGTAGAACTTTTTTTTTTTTTTTTTTGCGCGCTGTTTGTATACCAACGAGCGCGCATGGCACAGCGAAGTGGCGTGACCGCCCGACAGCCCGTCTGCGCGAGTGGTCGCTACAATAAACATTTGTTAAAAAATAATCGACCTGCTGCGTCTTGCTTGCATTGCGCACGGGATGTGTCCCCGGCGAACTGCTTGTGATAGTTGACACGAAGATGACAGTGGGTTACTTAGGTAATCTCCTATTTGATTCGACGTGTAATAATAATATCTGGGGTTTAACGTTCCAAAACCACACTATGATTATGAGAGACGCCGTAGTGGAGGGCTCCGGAAATTTGGACCATCTGGTGTTCTTTAACGTGCACTGACATCGCACAGTACACGGGCCTCTACCATTTCGCCTCCATAGAAATGCGACCGCCGCGGCCGGGATCGAACCCGCGACCTTCGGGTCAGCAGCCGAGCACCCTAACCGCTATAACACCGCGGCGGATCACGTGTGATCACACGTGATCACACGTGTTCTTGAGTTCTGCCTCATTTTTCAGCTTGATCTTAACTATTATCGTGGCTGAGAGCGCGAATTGACGTAGAGCGGAGACCAGAAATGGTGACAAAAATTTGAATGTTTGCACTGTCACGCAAAGCTTGGCACTGTGAAGCACGGGCTCTCGTATACTCCCCGTGAAGTCGACCGACACCTCTGGCTTCGAGGTGCGCGGCTTGCTCATTGGGAGTACGCACTTTCTTTGGACTCCCCATGACTCTGGACACGATCGCGCGCAGCCAGGCTATGCATTATGTAGAGCGGAGGTTGCGCGCGATGTCTCCGTCGGTGGGCGTGGCTTAGCTACTGCGCATGCGCGGCTTGGGCAGGTGGTGCGGTATCTGGTCGCTACACGACGTGATGCTTACTTCGTATTTCTACCTTTTTCTCTCTCTCTCTCTCTCTACTGCTTTCTGTCTCTTTCGTTGATGTTATCTGTCTCTCTTTTTCTTTCTGCATCTTTTCTATTTCTCTTTCTCATTCTTTCTTTGCTACGCTTTATTCTCTCCCCTCCTTCTTTCCCTCCTTCTCACCATCACATATCTCCGCCTCACACTCGTTTCTCTTTCCCACCGCCTTGCTACACTATACTATACAAGGCTATGTTTTGATCTGCAAGCGTGCCTGGGTAGCCGAGTGGTTGGGACGCTCGCCGTCGGATCGAGGGTACTCGGGTTCTAATCTCGCCTCGAATTTTTTGTCGGCAAGAATTTTCCTCTTTCTGTTTCCTTCCATCTGTTTCCTTCCATCTCTTTCCTTCCATCTCTTTCTTTCCGTCTCTTTCTTTCCATCTCTTTCCCTCCGTCTAAGACGAACAAATATTGTTGTGTTATAAGTTGATGCCGCTCCCTTTGCGAGTTCGCTGTGCCCCGTCTCTTAACTAAAGCGGATCACACACTTCGGGCAAGGTAAGTGTTTGCTCTCGCTCGCAGTGTCAGTGTTGCTGCATGTCATGTAGTGGACTTGCAGCAATACTAGTGTATTTTTTATTTATTATTTATTTATTAAATACCTGCATCGCCCCAGTGGTCATTACAGCAGGGGGGTTACATACAAAAATATACAAAGTAATCACACTCACAAAGCGCGGTAAAATACATCGTTGTCCAAAATGTTCTCAATGTCCGGCGATAGAGCATTCCATTCTCTTATGGCTCGTGAAAAAAAAAAGAATACCTGAAGACGTCACCTCTGAAAGGAAATTCGCGGATTTTCAGTGCATGGTCGCGTCTCGACGACACATAAGTGGGTAACTTGATATATCCTTTCTCGCTCAATGCCGGTTTTAGAATGGTATACAGCGTGAAAAAATTTCAGTCTAAGGTTTTTCCGCCGATCTTGCAAAGCCTGCCACGATAATTTACGTTTGCTTTCCGTCATGCTTAATGTTCTTCTATAATTGTTGGGTGCAAACCGTATACCGCCTTATTTTGCAACTTTTCAAGCTGCTCCGTGAGATCAGCTGTGTGCGGATCCCAACAAACACAACCGTAATCAAGTATGCTGCGAACGTACGTAAAATACAGCTGCTCTTTCAATTTTTCTGGCAACTGACTGAAAACACGGCGAACTTATTGCCTTATTCATAATGTGCGAAATGTGCCTATTCCACCTTAAATCAGACGTTATAAAAATACCTAGATATTTATATTCTTCAGCTTTCTTTAAGGTCATATTATTCAGTGTATATGTGCAAGACTGAATTATGCGTTTCCTTGTGTAGTGTAGTGGACTTTTGTTCCGAAAATCATGACACAGATCATTAAACGAGGTTTTTGTCGGCGTGAATGTGGCGCCTAATTTTAGTTCTCGCGTTGCTCGTACCAATGGTTATACAGTTAGCGCCAGAAATGGCAGTAATGTAATTGCAGTAATCAAATTATTTTTTTTTTGTTGTAAGGAGTAGTGCAATAAATTACTTTTGCGGGCTGGTGATTTAGTAATAAAATGAATTACTTCAAGCGAATAACTTCAAGAAAATTACTCATTACCGTTGGCCAAAATATAGCACAATGGCAAATTATGGCAAAAAAAGGTTGACCGAAAAAGGTAAACTTTTTCAAGGTTGCCCTCACGCAAGTTAATCTGAGTAGCAAACTTCAAACGCGCGAAGTTTAACAAAGATCTCTGAGGTTTCAGTGCATACGTGTTGTAAATCAAATGTAACATGAGTTGTGCGAGGGTCTCGTTCTCGCAGACTTGATGCCTTCAGGTAGTATGCGAGGGATTAGTCAGCTGCCAGCTCAGAATAAGATCACGGGCTACGTGACGCCAACAGGCAAAAAGAGTGTTCCACACTCGCCGTAATGGCAACAGGCGGTGCTGACTGACGCTCCCACGTTTAAATAAACATATATACCCTATAAAGTGGACGGAGGGATGACCGCCACCGTATAGCTCAGTGGTAGAGCATCGGACGCGTTATTCGAAGGTCGCACGTTCGGTCCCTGTCGGTGGCAAGTTATCTTTTCGTCCACTTTTCTTTCTTCACATTTACATTACAATTACTTCTAATAACATCCCCTTTACTTTCCTTGTAATCAGTCTGTTAGTTCTCATTAATATTGTGTTTAACAAAGCAAACGACCCCTTAAATTTACACTTCTTTCCTTCATGAGTTGTGCATGAATGATGGGCATTTGTTTAATTTCAAAGCAACTTCGTTATTCTCGGCCAGCTGCAACAAAGTTTTAGAAAAGTAATTGCTGACATGATTTCATTACTTTTAGGGGTAATTTCGACATCTCTGGTTGGCTCCTACAGAGTGTTCATCGCGCATGAACAACTGTGCAATGGGAAAGTAAAAATTGTGGGGCCCTTAAGCTTCGCCTTTAAAGGGGCCCTGCAACACTTTTTCAAGTAGCCATGTAATGGATTCACTAAAAGAGCTTATTGCCTCACAAACTCACCGCCGCAAAAATTTTTAGAATCCATCCAGTACGAGCGGAGTTACAAAGATTTGTCGCACGCTGCAATTGCATCTCTCTTCTCTCGTCCCGACGAAAGCGCTGGAAGCTAAGCAAGGAGGGATGGCACGGGGGAAGAAAATACGTCAAGCGCGCCTCGTGACCGTGAGCACTTTTTCTCTTTTTTTTTTTCTACGAATGTGCGGCTTTTCAGCGCAATCACGCGCGCACGCGTGGACAAGTCGCGGCCTACCGCGGCGGCCCCAGTAACGACCGAGCGCGCCATGCTCAAATCGACCAATGGCTGATACAATGGCTGTGACGCAGTGATTTTGAGCCTGTAGCGTCATTTGTCGAGAGAAGAGAAAGCGATTTTTAGCTGACTTTGAGAATTTATTGTAAAATCCAGGCCGCGTGCTGCACTATAATATTTGGCTCGTGTGTTCTCGGGAGGCTCGACTACCGATCGGCAGCGCTTTCATGACCATGCTCAAAAAGTGTTGCAGGGTCCCTTTAAGAGAACGCGACAGAGATCGTACGCACGCACGCTTTCGCACACACACACATGCACTATCGCCTTTTCAATCGCTAGCCAGCCTTCGCTCCTCGGGGAAGACCTAAACTGTAGCGCAAGGAAATCCTGAATGCAAACACCCTCCAGCTCCTACCTTTATTTTCATCTACCTGCTTTTTCTCTCGCAGCCAAAGATGCCGACGCCGCCATCGACACCAACGCCGGAATTTCTGCGAAACGAGCTATTTAACGCTGTCGCATTTAAAGTGGAAAGTAGCAGAGGAAGTCGGCAATATCGCCTGAACCTTGGTAGCAAGCGGGGGGGGGGGGGGGCGTCATGACGTCAGTCTGGAGTGCGTGCCCATTAGTGCAGTCTTGTGTGCATCCGCCTTTGAGGTAGAAGTGCCGCTGACTTCTAAATTTGTATCAGACTATAAAAGGTTTGAAACGCTTTTGTTGTGTCGCTTACCCGAAAGGCATGAACATGCGATTGTATTATTACATAAGCAATGTGCCTCAGCTTTTTGTTTGTTTTGTTTTGAACCATTGGCGCCCTTTCCAGCTCACTGAGCCGGCTGGCTTCTGGAATGCTTCTTGGCTACATGGCCCACAACCCCTCTTTATGCATGTTTGCATTCATAATGTTTTAACTAGAACAGTGTGTACATTACATGCACAATACTTTAACTATAACTGTGTATGCGTACACATACAAACTGTAAAACCTCCCCCCTACGCCTCTGGTGCGTCCCACAGTATGTGATATCTTTTGTCAACGCAGAACGTATTGTAGCAACATCTAATCATGAAAATGGCATCAATTCCCGTATGCTTTCTTGGAGAGCCATCCGAACTGTGTTATTGGCCTACTCCTACCGATATGACTTAGATGTCATTGAAACAATTGCAAGGTTGCATTTCTTTAACACCCAACACCGCTTTTTAGCCTGGTCCGCGCCGCAGTTTTAGTTATTATTATTATTATTATTATTATTATTATTATTATTATTATTATTATTATTATTATTCCATTTGCATGCAAGGGCACGAAGGAAACGGAGGGAGCATGGTGGCACCGAGAGTGGCACAAGTGCTTGCCTCCACTTTTCGAAGGAGGGAATAAATAGGAGGAGGGGAAGATAGGAAGAAAGAAATAGGAAGTAAGCTATTGACTATGACAAACACAAAATAAGGTTGGAACAACGAAGAATATAAACGGGTAGGTTAAATCAAATTTCGCTCAAGAAAGTTAGCAGGGCTCGATGGTCGCGTCCGAGCAGCGCACCCTGGCAGATGGCAGTGCCTCTCCAAAGGGGTACTGACACCAATTTTCGAAGCTGAGTTTACTCCGTCATACAAATCTCCAGTATAGAGAGACTGCTCTGAGCAAGTGTGAAGCTCAGTAGTAAGTGGTGATAAGATATCTTATTTTTATATTAAAGTCAATTTTGTGCATGGCGCAACTTCTGACATCGACACCAGCACGACGTCGGGTTACAGTGTCAATTCTGGTGACTTCACACGCCAGTATCGCTAGTTGTGATGACGTCAAGGACCAAAAAATACAAAATGGCCGCTTACGCGTCACCAATGGAGGCATCGAGCGCAGCGGCTGTAGAAACGTCATAATATCTCGCGCGAGCTCGTGACAAGAAGCTCACACGTGTCGTGACGTCACGGAACAGGAGGAGCTTAAACTAGCTTTTCGAAACATGTCGTAATTAATTTTGTACAGTAGTCTTACGCTTACCGGCGCAGTGTTGAGGCTCTTGAGGACTTGTCCTTTCATTTGAGGCAAATAAAAAAGATAACGGTAACTAAAATTTTTCGAGTCAGTACTCCTTTGAGTAGTGAATACAGACCATATAACTTATGTTCTTCGTGGCTAACTAGACTTAGTGCAGCACGAAGAGTTTCGAGTTTCGCGGTCATCGGTCAAACTGGGTGGCACGTCACCAAACCAAACGTTGCTGCTATCGCTGTGTAAACAACGGCTCCCGGCGGATCTCCTGACCTATCGGATGCAGATGTGGTCGATACACTTCGCATGCAATATGAGCATAGATAACTCTATAGAAGTAGGACAGAGAGCGTGGGTATTTTACGGCGTAGCTGCTAGAACCGCGTTAGGTTTGCCATTCTGTCGTGAGCGGCTTCGCCTAGTGGTTATGTGCCACAGAAACTATGCAAGCGCCACTACTCACCTCCGGCACACTAAAAAAAATCACGCCATATCCACGAAGTGAATGATGATGAGTGGGCGAAGCTCGATCGTTTTCATCCATGGCAGAAAGAGAATGTGTGGTCTGGAACGCGCTTATACTTCATGGTCATCAGCGTCATCGTCATCGTTATCACGTGTAGTGGGTACATTCCACTATACTGGAACGCGCTTATACTTCATCGTTATCACGTGTAGTGGGTACATTCCACTATACTGCGTCATCGTCATCTTTATCACGTGGAGTGGGTACATTCCACTATACGTGGCTATCCACCTACCTACCTACCTACCTACTACTACTACTACTACAACTACTACAGAGGAGGGACAGACCCACACCCTGAGGAGCTTCGCCCCTAAAATGAAGAAGCTGTCTATCCAGGAACAAGCTCCTCGTCCTATAAAATGCACCAAATGCTGGCATTATGGACACAGTGGTAATGGTTGTTTCGAACTAATGAGGGAGGATGAACTTTAAACTACAGCGGAGATTCAAGACATGAATGACCCTATGCAGTCGGAGTGCTGCGCTTGTGTGAATCCCGAACATCGAAGGGCTTTACTTGACCGATCAGATGGAGATTACTCTTTCTAACCAGGCAAATGATAATGTACACAAGATTACCAATAGGTATCGCGAGGCGTTTGACAAGGTGTCCTAAGATGATTTTACAATCACCGTTCTAAATGTCAGATAGCTTGGCAAGCTATGTGACAGACTTGAATCACGATGATGTCATACAACGGTTGGACTTCCGGCGTCTAACTGAGATACGGTACGGTTTGTTACTACTTTACTGGGCTTCCACCATCTTCGCTGGTCTTTGGTGTTTGCGATAGCAGTGCCACGCATAATTTTTATCTTACCACTGTTATGTGGTGAGGTCACTCCGAGTCTAGCCGATTACCAACAAAGAATGAATCACTTAGCTGCCGGAGGTAACCTTGCTGGAAGACTTCTGCAAAGAGCAGAGCTTGTGGCATAGAATCACTCCTGCGGCCTTCATGGAGGTAGTGAAGCACGGTGGTGAGGGCGGACTAGGACAACCTGTTTGAAGGGGCACTAAAGGCAAATAGCATTTTATTTCAGAGCGAAAGGTCAATGTTTGGGAACGTCTAGAACGTCGACATTATAGA
>JALIZH010001367.1:0-47797 GCA_030522465.1 Rhipicephalus appendiculatus
TCCTCCTCTATTCCTTTTCTAATTTATTCGGATTTTTTAATTGCCTGCGCCATTGCTACTATTTACATCCTACATTACATGTGAGTTTAGTGTTCAGGCGATGTTAGGGCAAAGGTAAAATAATCTGAGCATGCCTAGTGCTTACAGGAACTAAAATTCTGCTTAGTACTTAATAAAACAGCGAAATTAAGTTTGCATTATAAAAAAAGAAAATTATAAAAACAAATCTTAAACACCTTAGGAAAGGGATGGATGAATGAATGAACTTTAATGGGTCTTTCGGAACGCGCTTTAGCGCGTTGCGGGCCGCTCCCACGTCGGAACAGAAAGACCAAGTCTCTCCGCTGCGTCGCGGGCCCGTTGGACTGCCCATAACTGTTGTTCGAGTCCGGAGCTGGTAATAGCAGCCTCCCATTTGGACGGCGTGATGACTTCCCCACAGCGTAACGCGGGGCACCGCCAGAGCATATGTTCTAAGTTAGCTATATCCGCGCATAAGCAACATGTATTAGTTTTTTTGGCTGTATTTCTGGATATATCTTGTGCAATAGCGCGGGGTTAGGGTACACCCCGACCTGAAGTAGCCTGAGTGTCAGAGCCTGAGGTCTGCTTAATTTTCTGGATTTGAGAAAGAATACCAAGTAGATTGGTTTTCTCATGAGCGTCCTCACGAGCCCTTTCGTGCTATTTTCCGTGGACACTGAGTTTTATATTATCTGACCTTAACACCTAAGTTGATGATGCATCATCCTCTATTTTCATAGCTTTTAGGGGTGCCGCCTGTATCGTGTTTATAAAGGGTGTCACGCAAAGGGAACTGAATATTTACAAAGCAGTGCTTAACCTCAGCTGAATAAAACCAACGACGGGGTTTACCGACATGTGGCTCACATTAGAGTAGTTTTATATTGCGCTTAATTTCTTAACTCAGATGAATGATGTAAGATTTCTGTTATTCATTTTTTGGCCAAGTGCGTTTCCTTAGTTTCAGAGGGCATTCTAAAACGACAGATCTGATGTTTTGTAGAAAGGCACGTGCTATAGTAGTGACTCTTCGGGTGTTTAAAGAAAGCCGGATAGATATGACTACGTTACTGCGCTCGCACGCTATTATGCTGCAGCACTCACAGACGTGCTTCGAGCGACAGAACCGGCAAGCGGACTGCAGCAAAATGAGCGGGCGTAAGCACCGGCTTCACAGCGCGTCAACATTTCTGACCACCACACACGACAAAGAAACGCCATCGTCCCGGAGAAGCGACAAGCTGAGGGTCCAGGCGCCAGTTGTTTCGCTCTACGCGTGTTTAAGAGCGTTGCGGTACGATAGCGCATGAGCGCAGTCACTGATTTTATTAGATGCGAAGCAGCTTAATGCGAAGTTCAATCCGGTGGTGGTGGTGTGCAGTGTGACCATCCTTACTGCGTATGCGGAAACCCTTTCAAACAATAAAAAACTTCCTCTCCTCCACTCTCTCCTCTAGGCATCCCTGCCCGCGGCGACCATACCCTCACTACGCATGCGCGTCCCCTCCCACTCTACCCTCCTACGCTCCCCCCTCTCTCCTCTAGGCATCCCTCCCGCGGCGTCCACACCCCCATTGCGCATGCGCGTCCCCCCGCCCCTCTCCCTCTCCTACGCTCCCCCCCCTCTCTCGCCTCGCGACGCCGACGCAGGCAGCGTCTGCTAGCGAGTTTCTTGGTTAAAAAAACCGGCTGCTCGCGCTGCACAACGGTTCACTGGCCACCCCGTATATATGGCACTGGATCTTGACCTGCAAGGTAGTGCCGGTGGGAGATTTCTCCTGTGCGTTGTTGAACAATAAAAATACGCAGCGTGCGCGTCAACTAAAAGTGGACTGCGGGTCTCTGTGTCCAGTTGGAGTCTTCTGTATCTCATTGCCCATTAGCAGCGATTGGCATGTTCCAGTAGGAAACACCGGTCCGTCACTGCGTGCTTTGTGCCTCCCTAGGTTTCTCTGCTGCGCAACGCTGCGATGAGCGCCGGCGTCAGCGCCGCCGCCAGTGTAAGCGTTTGCGCCCGCTGCTTCGCATCTACACATGGTTCCCTTTAGCGGGAGATGGTGTAATTTTTTGATATTTCGCATGCTTTCTTCAATAGCCAGAAAATATTCACCGTGGCGTACTTACACCGCGAAAAAACAATTGCTTCGGTCGTTTTTAAATGCATTCTGCGATGTGATGAAGCGCACTCTGCCCCAAAGTGAATATTAAATGTGTCGCATAATTAACCATAGTTAAACAACCATGGCAGCGCAATATAAAAATACCACAACGAGCGCCACATGACGGTAAACCATATGTCATTGGATCCATTAGGTCACGGTTAAACGCTTGTTTATTTTAATATTTGCATCTGCTTACGTGCAACACCCTGTATAGTTATTCAGTCATTCCTTTATTGCGGAACTGCCTTGCTATTTGGCTTAGGTGTATGCGCTTCCCTTTTTTAGGTCCATGTAAAGACCTTTTTTTGTGTTACAAAAAAAGCAGGCAAGCAGGCTGGAAGCTGCAGAAGTGTGAATCGCAGTGACATCCTGCAACGGTTTTTGCCACGTACAATACACCTGGGAAGCTTCTGGGTGGCAGAAGTTCTTTCGGATAGAAAATGGTAAAACATTGCACGTTAATGAATATGCAGCTAACGAACACTTTACGCAAGGTAGAATCTGAAAAATCACTGGTTTTATGTCCTCAGTGAACTCTGAGCTGTGACTCGGTAGTTATCGCCTTCACATGATGCTTCACAAAAAATATCGCTACCAGCGTTGTTGCTGCTCTGCACCTGTAGGGTGATGCGAAAACTACGAAAACGGCAATACGCTTACGGACAAAGTAAGACTCTGCTCCAGTATTTGTGCCATCTTGCGGAGGCTTCTTACTGAAATTCTTGCAATTAGACGGCGACCCGCTAGCTGATCGTCACCTTTGTATTTGACACCCATAAAATACAAAGGTGTCAATAAACCAATGCCAATGACTTGTTCCGGAATGAAACGAATATACATTAAGCAAGAAAAGCATAACTTTCGCGATTCGGACAGATATTTTCTTTAAAAAAACAAGGTTGGTCGCAATTAAGACATTTTCAAGCAAGCACTTATGTACAGAGGCATTTGCAGCGTCATTATATAGATCTATAATACCAAATTTACAAATGTATCGAAGTGTCTCAATATACAATTGGGAAGTATCGTATCGGATACATTTATTCCAGGAGTATCTTGTATCTGTATCTCCAATGCTTCTTGCCCGAATATCTTGTATCGTATCGCGATACAATTGCAAAGCATTTTTGCCCCGCTCCGGTTATGGGGTATGATTGGAAGTCCTCTGGGCGCAAGAGAGTGGAGCCCTGACCCTAAATGATTGCAACCCGGCGAACTGACTCCAATACAGCAGCGTTCGCCGTACTCTCTGAGGAGACCCGCCTGAATTCGGACCTCTCACTACTGCTCCAGCAACACAGGCAGCGTTTGCCGTCAACTCCAGGGCGATGGCCAGACCAGTTTCAACATCTGAACGGTTCGTGTCCCCACCGTGCATGCCTGAACCCTTCCACGGTGACGCGTACGAAGATGTAGAAGACTGGTTGGAGCATTCGGAGCGGGTCGCTAAGATCAATGCCTGGGATGAGACAAGGAAACTGGGCCGCGTGTACTTCGCGTTGGAAGATTGAGCGAGGATATGATTTGAAGATCACGAAGCGGTGATGACTACGTGGGAAGATTTTCGACACTTTCTCGCTGCATATGCCAGCACCGATCGCCGTGAGAAGGTAGAAAACGCTCTCCAGTCCAGGAACCAGCGCACGAATGACAGTGTCAGCACGTATTGGCCTCGAGGGCCATCACTGGAAACGCCGGCGCCACCGTCGGCGTGACGTGCTTGGCAGGATCACGCTGTCTCGGCGGCCGCGTCGGCTACTTGCGGAGCGCTCCCGCGTGCTTTGTAAATGAGTTTCAAGCTCCCACTGCGCTGCGGTCGGTACGAATACGGAGGTTTTCTCGCATTTTGAACCCATTTTGTAACAGGAGTGGCTGCATCCGAAAGCGATGAACATGCTGCTCTTACTGCTCGGTGCCGTACTGCCGGACGCATGCAACGACGTCCGGTATAAGCCTGCACCGGTACCCGTGGGACAAGAAACTGCGTGAAGAGTGCGTTGTGGTGCTAAGAATCGGCAAGCAGCGATCGGCTACGAGACATGTGTACAACAAGCACTCCCGCGACGACGTTTTTCGTTACTGCGTCGGGGCTGTGATGTTGAGTAGCCGAAAGTGCGCACTGCGACGATCGTCCGCGCGCGCTTCCCGCCGTCTAATGGTGCTTATCTAGCGCAGCATGAAAAAAAATTCCCATCTCCCGCTAAAGGGAACCATGTGTGGATGCGAAGCAGCGG
This sequence comes from Rhipicephalus appendiculatus, assembly GCA_030522465.1. Lineage (NCBI taxonomy): Eukaryota > Metazoa > Arthropoda > Arachnida > Ixodida > Ixodidae > Rhipicephalus > Rhipicephalus appendiculatus. Next base: position 4,421 of record JALIZH010001367.1, read on the forward strand.
GGAGATAATTAGCTTGAGCGGGAGGAACGTCGCCGCTCTCATTTCACGGCAGTGGTCCGGGCGCTCATCGCGGCGCTGCGCAGGAGAGAGAATGAGGCGCGCGCGCTCCGTCATTTTCATACCGCGGAACTACCGTGGTGCCCCCAGCGGGTAAGCAGCTGTCACACCACCTGTCGTTCACGCCGCTCCGTAGAGGATTCCTAGACGAAAGGACGGGGGGGGACCGTAGGAGAGGGGACGTGCATACGCTGTGGTGGTGTGGGACGCGTGAGCCGCTCCGTAGAGTAGATGATTCCAAGAGGAGAGAGGGGGGAGATGACGCGCATGCTCTGTGGGGATGTGGGACACCGGAGCCGCTCCGTAAAGTAGAGTATTCCTAGAGAGGACGTGCATGCGCCGCTCCGTAGAGTAGATGGTTCCTAGAGAAGAGGAAGGTGGTGAGCGTAGGAGAGGGGACGCGCATGCGCTGTGGGACGCTCCGTAAAGTAGACGATTCCTAGAGGAGAGAAAGGGGGGAGGGGACGCGCATGCTCTGTGGTGGTGTGGGACGCGGGAAGGAGGGACGGACTAAGCCCCTTCCAAACACATGCAAGCAAGATTAAGGAATGGGGTCAACCTGGGCAACAGACACCACCTGCCTAGCCATTGCTAAGCAGCCTCTCTGTGCTCTCGGCCATGACTCAAGGAATGGGGTCAACCTGGGCGACAGACACCACCTGCCTAGCCAATGCTAAGCAACCTCTCTGTGCTCTCGGCCATGACTCTGATGTCTGTGTTAGGGTTGACGGCCTTCATATTACTACAGGGTTCTGGTTCGCATAATGGGTGCTTCCCTACTTCATGACAGTGGCCGGACGCGGGACGCGGGACGGGGGGACGCGGGACACGGGAGGGACGGACAGAGCCCCCGAGCATAAGATGCTTCGCATCTAAAAGCGCTGCCTTTTGCATCCTGCGATACCATTTCAGAACGTTCCTGTGCGGCATCTTAATCGTCGGCCCCGTGCTCAGCGTCTACAATATGGGCTGTAGATACTTGAGTGACTGTTTGGATACGTTGGACTTAAACACTCGCAAGGTTCCTTGTACATTCCCCTAAGATGACCCGAAGGCGAAAGCCACCTTCTTCTCCTTCTTGTCAGTCAATGTATTGATTTTCCCCGTCCCGCTCCAAAAAACTTTGTGCACCTAACGATGTTTTGCACGTGATCGGCCCCCCGATCACAGAGGCTATGCAAAGCGACCATGTCGTGTGAACACGTCATCATGTGACATCACGTTATATGGCGTCATGGCGACGTCAAGACGTCTTCACAAATTTGGGCAATCTGTGACGTCATGATGTCGGCATATGGTGACGTCATCACGTGATGGTGATTTTTTTGCATTACTCGTGCTGGCGTCGACGAGGCGGGATGCCGACGGTCTATCTTCCCTTTTGATGAGGCATCGAAGGTTTTCTCCTTCATAACCTATAAGCGACGTTTGCTGGTGGATGTATATAGCGAGGGAGGCAAATGCTGCGGCTGATGTGTACTGCATTTATGTTGGCAATAACATTCTTTCAGTCAATCGCGCATCTCATGACGCAAACACTACGTGCTAAAAAAGCCCAAATTTACCTGTGCCACTCTCAAACTCAAGTTGGGCCTATACAACCCCATGCATTTTTGCAGGGTAGCATACCGGTCCTACTAGACTGGTTAACATCCCTGCCTTTTCTTTCCCTCTTCTTTCCTTCCTTCCTTCTTTGGGAGCCTTGTTATTATGTGGAAAGATGCCGCGCTGTTGTCGTTAGACTCGACATACTTACCTAATTGCTGGGCAACTCGCCAAATAATGCTGAGCAATAAAATTTTGCATTTCACACTTTACGAGTTGTCGTTACCTTGCTTTGCAGCTGCAGGTTGCTGCAATAACTTCCCTTTCTTTAACCGTTATTTCAAGTTCAGGTAGGTCCTTGTTCACATCGACGTTTGCAGAACAAGTGCGGCGAACGTTACTGTATTTTCATTCGTTTTCTTGGCGTTGTATGCTACTACATGGCCTCGTAGACCACTTCTTTCCCATCAGCAATCTCGAAGCGGGGAAGCTTTGGTCTATGAATTTGTTGATGGCAGAGAGCAGCAAGTTCAGTGGAATGCAATAGAAGCAATAATTAAGCAACATATTAAAAAAGGCATCGCATTTTCTCACGCTTTGTGTGACCACCAAACGAAACGAACACACTGAAATAACAGGAGCAGCGGCAATTGCTCGCTTAGAAGACCGATCTATATGTAGTGCGAGGCAACATGTCAAATGAAATTGAAATATACATTAATTTTGACTCAAAGAAACGAAAAAAAACCGTTGAATCGTCGGGACGGGACATCACATGTTGCCATAGGCGCGCCGAAGTCGTAGTTGTAAAAAAAAAATTGGAACTGCTCTGATAGCGTCCGAGCAACAATAGTTTTTGTGTACTCACAAATTCTCATATATTGCGGCTTAAAGTTGGCGGCACGGCGCCAAAACACGCTCGTAGCGAAAGCGAAACCATGAGTACGAACATATACATGCAGACGCTCATACATGCAAAAGCTCTGTCGGTCGCCGCGAACCGGTGCGGTCACTGGCTTGAGGCTTCTTTCTGTTATGCTCCATTTAGGTATACAGGCGTCTACTCTAACAAAATGTTCCACATAGTTTGTACTCAGCGACTCACCACATTTCGCGCAAGAAGCAGGTTCAGGTGTCTCATCGCGGTGACCGCGTGAAGCGGGCGCTCCGTTTTCTGCAAAGAGACAGCGACTGTAAACTATGTTGTGCTTTCTGTTCGTCGAAAATTACTATTTTAACAGTACAGAACATATTTAGCTTCGAAAGTACACACAGAAATGTCGTGAGTGCTTCCGCGAGGTGTTTTGTAGAGCGCCGACAGCAAATCTTATGGGGAGCGCGCGGCGGTATCCTGCCTAGCACGCAATCGAGGCGCGCCCGATAGAGGGCGACTCCGTAACTCCTCGAGGCCAATATCGAAGACATGTGCCGCCTCCTCAAACGCGCCGATCCGAACATGATGGAAAAGGAAAAAAACACGTGGTTGGTGGCTACATCATAGGAATCGGTATAACACGAAAGTAAAACGTGCCTGTACAGAGGTAATCGAACGTTTACTGTAGATTGAAACAAGAGAGTTTGCACAACGTATAACGTGGATGCACCCATGTTGACGCTTGGTGGTACATCTCCATCCTGCGACTAACGTACATGATCAGCGATTAAACAAACCATTCTGGTAGATATAGATGTTAACGGCGAGAGCGTAATCAGAGCAAGAGGCTTGAAGCCAATAGAGCATCGCTATTGGGGCGCAGAAATTGGGTTATGTCGTCATCCCGTGGGATGTTAAAGTACGATTCAACGTACGCCACGGTCGGACTAGAGGGAAACGCTGAGTGCGTCGTGTCACCCTAGTAACCCGGTCGCGAATTTTCTCGGGGCAAGCGTAAGCGAGGATTGCGGTATTAGAGCCACTGGAGGGTGGCGCGCGACGCATTTTTTAGGAGCGAAGCTCCTTAGGCCGGCACCCCGCCGTCGCCGTTGAAGCTCCCTGGGACGGTGCCAGCGGTGGCATCTCTTCCTCACGCGGGAGGATAAATGAGCTTTATGAGCGCTGGAACGCGGATGGTCTCTGCACGATGCGCAAAGCACGTGAATACAAACGCATGCGAAACGGAGGCAGATAAGTCTATCTCTCCCTCTTTCTTTGACTCTGCCATCTCCCCCTCAAACCGGCGAACGCGCGAAACCATCGCTTCACCCTGTCGTTCGCCCAGTGGTTGGTCCGTTGCCTCGACAATAAAACGCCGCGCGCGCCGAACGCCGTGCGCGTCTCACTTCTAAGGAGCTTCGCTCATCGTTTGTATTCGTACACGGAACAACTGCTAGTTTTTGGTTTGGATGGATGCTATGAGCGAGGCTGACGTTTGGGCTAAGGTCGCCACCTTAGCCCAAACAAAGCGTTGACAAAATTTCACTTCTGCAGAAAACACGCCGACTGAGACGGATGCGTAGCAGGTGCTGATCGCGGAAACCACGGTAAGGATGAATTACTTTACTGCCCCAAGAGGGCGACACCACCCCTCTAACGAGGAGCGCTCTGATGAAAGTGGTAGATATAAAAGACGCGTTCGTAAAGCAGTCGGAGACTGTGACCGTGGCGCGATGAATAGCGTGATTGGCTTGTGTTGTTGCGGACCGAGAGGTCATACGTTCGATGTCCATGAACGGAACTTTTTTAGATGCGAAGCATCTTATGCTCGGGGCTCTGTCCGTCCCGCGTCCCCCCGTCCCCCGTCCCGCGTCCGGTCACTTTCATCAAGTAGGGAAGCGCCCATTATGTGAACCAAAACACTGTAATACAATAAGGTCGTCAACCACCGCTACAGTTACTAGAGTTGTGGCCGATAGCACAAAGTGGCTACTTAGCAATGATTAGGTACCCACTTACGCGAGCTTTGTCCGTCGCTCCTTTCAGCGTCTGCTCTCGTACGGTCGCGCCGTTTCCGTCCTGTAGGAATTTTCTGGGTCCTGGTTGTTGTTTCGTTTGATATGGCTCATACCCACTCCAGGGGAAGGGCCAAGATTGGATTAAAATAGAGCTTCTTCTTCTACTACTGTACGTAGCAGCGCACGACACGTGGTGCGACAGCTGCAAACTCCGCTGGGGGCGCTGCGGTGCTTCCGGGGTATGAAGAAGAAGATGGAGCGCGCGCCTCAGTAGAAGAAGTAACGGAAGTAGTAAAGTCACTTCCAGATTCATCACCCGGCCCTGATAATATATCTACAGCCATGATAAAAATTATGTTCGATTTATCTCCCAACGATATCATTAGCTTTCTAAATTTTTCTATAGAAAATGCATCGATCCACCCAGATTGGAAAGTTGCCAAAATAGTACCGCTGCTTAAAAAACAGGGCGCTGGTTATGTAATAGATAACATTCGGCCTATTTCCATTACTTCCAATCTCGTAAAACTAATAGAGAGAATATTATATAGACATCTTGAAGAATGGATTGAAGAAAACCATATATTGAGTGAATCTCAAATAGGATTCAGGTCTGGATGCTCGATATGGTGCGCTCATGTTGACTTGGAGAGTAGAATTAAACTTGCTCGTCACAAAAAACAGTACGCCGCCCTAGTGACCTTAGATATTGCTAAGGCATATGACAACGTAGAACACACTATTCTGATTAGTAAACTCCGAAGCGCCAACGTCCCCGAGTATATAATTGTATGGCTACAAAATTTTCTAAGCGGACGAACATTTTACTGCTCACAGAATGGAATATCTTCTCAAAAATACAAACAAACAAGGGGAGTTCCTCAAGGGTCAGTTCTCTCGCCCATTTTATTTAATATATTACTAAGCTCAATTCCATTGCAGAACGAAGTGCAAGTGTATGTCTACGCGGATGACATCGCATTCTTCGCCTCTTCCAGCGATATACATTCGCTGTACAACATTCTGCAGACATATTTGAATGAGATTGAATTATGGCTTAACGGTCTCAATTTGTCTCTGAATGTTAACAAAAGTGCCCTTCTTGCTTTTCCACTGACGTTTCCTGTGCAAATTGCACTGACGTACGGACAGGCCTTTATTCCTCAGGTAGATTCATTAAAGTATTTAGGCATAATATACACGTCTAAGCTGAATTGGAGTCCGCACATTGAGTACATTGCAGCTAAAGGTTCACGTGCAATGGGATTATTAAGGCGAATCAGCAGCGTTCGTTTTGGAATGCGTAGGAAAACATTGTTAATGATCTATTGTATGTATGTCCGTCCCATATTAGAGTTTGGATGTGTATTATTCTCTGGGGCACCCGCTTATAAATTACGCCCTCTTTTAAATATAGAACGCGAGTCACTACGTTTATGTCTCGGTCTTCCAAAATATGTAGCCAACAATATACTTTATCATGAAACATACCTACCATCCCTTCAAACTAGGTTTCGAATGCTAACAGTTAAAACGTTTCTAAACATATATGCCTCCCCACATAGACGCTCTCAATATGTATTCATTAGTGAACCGTCCACATTTTTTCAATGTGAGTGGTCTAGACTACATCGCCCCCCAAATTATTTTCGCGGGAAAGCTATTAGAACCATTGCAAGTAACACTTCGAGACATAATTTACCCAAACGTACTTACTCCCACAGCAGTATTAGAATTTGATGACATATTTCCAAAAAATGCTAAGTTATTGCCGATTAGATATTTAAACGGGTTGCTGGAAGATCACCTTAAAAGCGTGCGGATAACTTCAATAATAGCCACAGATGCGTCCGTTACTGACGTGAAAGCAGGAGTGGGCATTTACTCAGCAGCACTTAATTGGTCATTTTCTCTTCGCTTGCCCGATTTCACGCCAATATTCCAGGCAGAATTAATGGCAATTATTCTTGCATTGCGTAAACTTCCAGCACATATTTCTTCCGTAGTGATGTTAACAGATTCCTTGTCTGTGTGCACTGCTTTAACAGCGTCTCACTCGTCGAGCTGCCTTACAGATCTGTACTCATACATACCGACGCATGTACGACATGTCCGTCTGGTTTGGGTTCCGGGTCATACTGGATTGGCATTAAATGAAGCGGCGGACTCCCTAGCGGCAGCATCCGTTAAAGGACCTGTCCTAAATATTTTAAAACCATCTTCTAATAACACGATCGCACGATTCAGAAACTTTTGTATGCGAGAGGATCACACTAAATCTTCTGTTCTAAGCGACACAAATTTTCAGCACCTTAGGTTTCCGTGGAATAGCTCATGGTGCAGCACAAGGCAACTGGAAGTCACATTAACTAAACTCCGATGCAGAATACCCTCACTAAATTTTTATTTGCACAGGCCTGGATTCGTTCCTTCCCCCCAATGTAGCTGTTGTAATCAAGCAGAAACGATCGAACATTTCTTCATTGAATGTCGCAGATATGAAAACATACGGCAAAGATTCCTGAAACCGTCATTTCAAAAAAGTGGCCTCGAGTTTTCCACATCGGTATTACTCTCCCTGGGGGCATCGGCACTGGGGCACTGCAACAGAGGCATATATGATGCTGTAGCTAATTATATCAGGGAAACAAAGAGAATGCCTTGCTAATATTATCAGTACAGCTAAAATATTATCATTCATTTATTTACTTTATCTCTATTTCTCTAATTATTTCAGTTATTGGACATTAGTTTAGGTAGCATGGAAAAAAAAAACGACACCAAAATTATGACAAATATTTCGGTTACCTATAAATTATCTCTTTGACATATCCTCCCCCCCCTCTTCAGTTTTTTTTTTCTTTTCTTTTCTTTCTTTTCTTTTGCACTCTTTTTCTTTTTCGCAAATTCTACTGCCGCACGTGTCGTGGCCGATCCCCCCGTAGTGGGTTGTGCCATTATTCCAGGAAGCATCATCATCATCATCATCTGTCTCCTATGGCCGATCCGAGCGGTCAGTTGCGCTAGGTAGCTGAGGATCAAGCAACCAATTTCCTGTGCACCGCCGTGATCGGGAAGCCGAATCGAGACGTGAACGTCGGGAAGCGGATCTCGAGGCGGTGCGGCAACGCGAAGCCGAATCGAAACGTGAGCGACGGCAAGCGGAACCTGAACTCCGAGATCGGGAAGCCGAATCGAGACGTGAACGTCGGGAAGCGGATCTCGAGGCGGCGAGGGAACGCGAAGACGAATCGAAACGTGAGCGGCGGCAAGCGGAACCTGAACTTCGTTCGCTTCCACCACAAGAACGAAAACGTGGACAAGAACATGATTGACGAATTCAAACGCCTCAACAACCATCGTCTCGACACCGTGACTCATCGTTACCTCCGCGCTTTCCGAGAAGACGTCGACCCCGAAACAGACTTCACTATAGCACTACTAAATAGCCGGTCCCTCAACGCACACGCCAGAGACATCGAACGTGATCCCGTCCTAACCAAAGCGGACGTCCTCTGCTTCACACAAACGTGGAATGCCGCAAGACCAATGATCAACGGCTACGAAGCGATCGCGTGTATCGAGCAGACAGAACGTCCTGCCGGTGGTGTCGCCATATACGTCAAACGCCATCTCCACGCTAAAGCTTTAGATCTACAACCTACCGGCGAAGAAAACAACGGAGAGCACTCAGCCGTTACAATCTCCTTTGACAACCACAACATCATAGTCATGACAATGTATCTCGCACCCAAGATCTGAAGAGAGAACATCGAACGTTATTTAGAAAAGGCAATGGCACAGTACACAGACGTACAACCACACGTCCTTCGTACTTGCGGGTGACTTCAACGTGGACATAACCACGAACGACTGGCTCGTCCACCACATGATAGACGTATACTCGTTGCGACGGATTTGCGACGGCAACATACAACCGACAACCATAAGGGGAACGTGCATAGACCTCATCTTCACAAACTTCAGAATGAAAACTCTTCAACAGCAGCCCCTGACGCTACACTTCACCGATCACAAGACCGTCGTCCTCAAAGCGCCCCGCGCACCGACTCAAGGAATAGCACACGGTCCATAAACAAACACACAATTACTACATTGTCCTTTTTCTGTTATACATTCTCATTTATGCTCTCAATAAAATTCCCGTTCAACCTAACCATCTCTCCCCTGCTCCGCATCCACACATTCTTCCCTTTAGCGGGAAATGGCGAATTTTTTTTCTTTGACATCTGATCGTGTACATTTTTTCAACGTCATTTCCGTGACGGAAATGCGTCACTGAAGTCTTGGTGGGCCCCGGCATAAAATACTTTCGTGTTAAAAAGTTCCCCACCTCACGCGTGGATTCAAGCAGGACTTATTTCCATAGTTGGTTCGCAACCCCCCACGCACGGTTGCCGAGTTCTGCACCTAAGCAACGACCACAGAGAGGGCGCTACAGCAGCGTGCCGTCCCTGCAACCGCGATGCCAGTAGCGCACCAGTGGACGTCATTTCGGATAGCCAAGGTAGCAACAGTGAATCGCTGAGAGAACTGGTGCGACCCATTGTAAAAGAAGAGCTTCGAAAGCTATTGCAGCCACAAGCCACACCAACAGTTTCGACCCTCACCGCCGTCATTCGTGATGAAGTTCGGCATGCCATTCATCAGCCCGAACCTGGACGCAACCTGCACGACTCGAACTACCAGTGCAGAAACGTCGCGCACCAACGTACGCGCACTCTCTACGCCAGCCCGCCGTGCACAATGCTTCGTTCACAGCCCCCAGTGCACGCCCACCGGCTTCGCACGGCTCGCCCTTTTTAGAAGAGCTGAGACCACGAAAACGCCGCTCTGTTTTCATTGCGGTGAAGCTGTACATCTTTACCAAATGCGCCCCTATCGAAGAGTCAGCCTGCGCGGGCTTTCTGCAAATGCGCCATGCCCGCGTAATGGTGAAAGACCTATTGAAATAGAAGATTACCTGGGGAAACATCACTTCGCAACTGCTAGTTTTCAGCACCAGCCAAGGTCACCGGCACCTACTCGTTACCGATCCCCGAGCCCTCGGCGTTCATGTTCTCGATCTTGAAGTTCCCCAAGGCGTCCAATGAGCCCCCCGGCAGTAAAACTAAAGCCAGCGACTTTAGGAGGCAAGGCCGATCATGTTCGCCAAAGCAACGATCCTCCACTAAGACCAGATGGCAGCAGCGACGTGCAGAAAACGACAGCTAAGATAAGTAAAGAAACAATTTCTTCAGATTTGCACGTTATGGTGGCTTGGCGAGAATTGAGCGTTTCGGTAGATACTGGTGCGGATTATTCAGTCGTAAGCTGTGCGTTCGCAAGGGATTCCAAGAAAGTTTTGACGCCGTGGCGTGGTCCACAAATACGTACGGCTGGGGGCCATCGGATCACGCGTCTGGGAAGATGTACCACGAAAATCGCAATTCAGGGTGCTACTTACGTCGCTGATTTTATTGTTCTTCCAGAATGCTCGAGGGCCGTAATACTCGGGATGGATTTCCTTACTAAAGAACGGTGCCATAATCAACCCGCAGAATTCTAGCGTTTCATTCTCGACGCAGCTGTTTCTCCACCTCGTCAAAAGTATCGCTAAACACTGCATAATAACTGACTACGAAGCAAGGCCTGTTTAGCAACACCCGTGCAAAGTTCCACCGAAAGAACAAGAGGTCATCAAGAGTCAAGTACGAGAGATGTTGGAGGACAATATCACTCAGCCATCCAACAGTCCGTGGACATCGCCAGTAGTTCTTGTGAGGAAAAAGGACAGCACCTTCAGATTCTGTGTTGAATACCGGAAACTGAACAGCGTGACCAAGCGGGATGTGTACTCCTTGCCGCGTATCCATGACACATTGAATCGGCTACGGCACGCCAGATATTTTTCGTCGTTGGATTTAAAAATCAGGTATTGGCAAATTGAAGTGGACGAAAGAGACCGCGAAAAGGCTGCTTTCGTAACCCCGGACGGCCTGTATGAGTTTGAAGCACTTCCATTCAGGCTCTGTTGTGCGCCAGCGACATTCCAGCGCATGATAGACAGAGTCCTCTCGGGCCTCAAATGGCAGTCATGCTTAGTATACTTGGAGGACGTTGTGGTATTTCCTGCAACGTTTGAGCAGCACATACAAAGACGTTTAGTGCTTCAAGCTATCTATTAAACCAGAAAGGTGCTAGTTCGGATTTGGAAAGCTTCGTTTCCTGGGTCATGTAATCAGCGCTGAAGGTTTTGGCGCGGACACCGAAAAGACTGCCGCCGTTGCGCGATTCCCCAATCCGAGAGACAAGGAGGAGGTGCGTCGATTCCAGGGCTTATGCGCTTACTACAGACGATTTGTAGAAAATTTCTCGAAAATCGCCGAACCTCTAGCCTGACTGACAAAATAGGAAGGATCATTTGTTTGGCATATGAAGAAGAGACAGCCTTCGATGAAATAAAGAAACACGTACAAGCCCCACCGATCCTCGCCCCACCGATCCTCGCCCACTTCAACGAGAGCACGGACACGGAAGATCATACAGATGCAAGCAATCGTGGTTCCGGTGCGGTGTTAGTTCAATGGCAAAATGGAGAAGAGAAAGTCGTGGCCTATGCCAGCAGCACCCTTTCAAAAGCTGAAAAAAACTACTGTGCGACGGAACAAAAGTGCTTGCCAGTCATATGGGCCATCAGCAAGTTCAGGCCATACCTCTACGGAAGGTCGTTCCGTGTCGTCAGTGACCACCATTCACCTTGCTGGCTGGCAAGCCTAAAGAACCTGTCGGGACAACTTGCGGTATTATTGTTGTATATAGGTCTAGAAGAAAGCACAACGATGCTGATTGCTTATCACGCTCGCCACTGGACTCTACTCCTTCGGAAGAGGACGACTTCCAATTTCTCTGTGTTGTGGAAGTTTCGGATATCACCGAGCATCAAGGAGCTGACGCAGAACTGCTCCCATTGATAAAGCACCTCGAAGGGCATGACTCCCAAGTTCCACGTGTATTTGAGAGAGCATTACCCTCATTCTGCCTCTGTGGTAATGTATTCTACAAGAGGAACCTCGGACACGACGAAGAAAAGTTCTTACTCATTGTGCAGTTAGCCATGAGACATGATATATTACAAGCTTGCCATGATGAACTGTCGTCGCGTCACTTGGGCGTCAGCCGGACATTCGCCAGAATTCCCCTGAACTATTATTGGCCCAAGCTGTTAGCAGCGTTGGTACAGTGTTATGTGAAGACATGCCACGAATATCAAAGGTGCAAAGCACCACCTCTAAACACGGCCGACCTGCTCCAGCCCATAGACTCACCTCAGACTCCATTTCAACAAATTGGAATGGATCTTCTCGGGCCGTTTCCAGAGTCATCTTCAGGGAACAGGTGGATTGTCGTCGCGACTGACTATTTAACGTGGTATGCTGAAACTGGCTGCCTTGAGCGAGGAACGGCAGCGTAAGTTCCCAAGTTCTTCGTTCACAACATAGTTCTCCGACATGGCGCTCCAACGGCAGTCTTCACCGATCGTGGAGCAGCCTTCACATCTAAGTTGATGCATACCTTGATGATGATGACTAAGACCAGTCATAGAAAAAGCACTTCATACCATCCCCAAACTAACGGGTTCACGGAACGCCTAAACCGCACCATAGCTGACATGTTGTCGATGTACGTGGATATGGAGCATAAGAAATGGGACGAAATCCTGCCTGATGCAACTTTCGCCTAGAATACGGCCCCGCGGGGAGACCGCCCGCATCCCTCCTTTTCATCTGGTCTATGGCCGCACGGTCACTACAACACTCGCCGCCATGCTACCAGTCGACAACAACAATTACGAGTCATCCGACGTTTACGACTTCCTACAAAGAACTGAAGTGCGCCAGTTGGCCCGATACCGAATATGTCAACTACAATGCAAGGACAAGAGCTACTGCAACCTGTGCCGTAGAGAAGTCAAGTACCAGCCAGGAGATCAAGTAGGGGTGTGGACACCAATACGACACCGCGGGCTGTCAGAAAAATTGAAGGACACTTTTACATTCCAAAGTGTGTTCGGCGAAAGCGTGTGGCCATTCCACTGACTATACCATGTCTTTATCTTTTACACTCTCAGTGGGATAACACACAAACCGAATGTGTGCGTGTTTTCTTCTTTAATTGTTTACCCCGAATCGCAGCGAGACGCGAGACAGACGGACGGACGGATGGACGCACAGACGGACAGACAGACGGACGGACAGACGAATGGACGGACGCACGGACAGACGGACGGAAGGACACCGGACGGACGGACACCGGTGAGACAACGGACGGACGGACAGACGGACGGACGGACACCGGACGGACAGACGGACACCGGACGGACGGACAGATGGACGGACGGACGGACACCGGACGGACGAACACCGGATCGACGGACACCGGACGGACGGACAGACGGATAGACAGACGGACGGATGGGCAGACGGACGGACGGACGCACACCGGACGGATGAACGGACACCGGACGGATGGACGCCGGACGGACACCGGACGGACGTGAGCATGAGACATTAAAGGCTTTCGCCTTAAAACTGCTTCGACGCGACTTTGGTCCATACAATGTTCCCTGCCGAATCATTGACTTAACTTCTCAAGTAGTGCCCGAAGGACAAGCACTCTCAAGACGGCAAAAGCATGCAGACATCGTACACGTAGTCCGCGTGAAGCCCTATTACGAGAGACAATGAAACAGCACCTCCCTTGGTTACCTCCTCAATCACGCATCGGGACGATGCGTACTTCGAAGGGGGGACTAATGCCGCAGAGACTGCTTGCAATAAGCTTCCTACCAAGATAACCAGCGAGCGGCTATGTCAGCGTCTACGATGTCGCGAGCCTGCGCGTGCTCCCTGTGGCACCGCGATGCATGCTCCTCGTTCACGGGCTCGAGACGATGGGCTGACCTGCAAGGCAACAGAGAAGTGCGCTGACCTATGAGGCGAAAGAGAAGTGTGTTCGGGAAGAGACACTTGTGTGGAACGATTTAGCGGACTCTTTCATTTATTTTACCTACTTTCTGAGCACAAGTTCGCCCAAAATAAAACTAGTGCTTCTGTGACCCCTCTTGCAAAACGTTACAATTTTGTCATGTGGTAGTGACGTCGACAAGGGCAGCAGTCGGCGTGTTCAAGACGAAACTTCATTTGGGCGAACTTCTGTCCGGGAAACGAAGCACAGCAAAACACGCAATACACTGACAGTGGTGGACAGAATGTCGGCCGTCGATTGTCTGAGCCGCGGTGAGCAGCGTCGGCATTTACACGTGCAGCATCGAACTTTCGAGCCTTTCGTTGTTGCTGGCCTCAGTTCTCGAATAAACTAAACTTTTTGCGTGCAATATAAATAAAATGATCTCTGCCAATGGCGAAGTTTCTGAAACATTGTGGTGCGATGCGCGCCAAGCGTTGTTAACACTCATTACGGGTGAAATCCTAATACACTGGAATAAACAAACGCCGCAGTGCCCCCTGTGAAAAAAAAAGAGCATCGCAGCGATGCTTAACCTTTTCAGGCGCCATCTATGAAAAACAGTCTGTAAATGTGTCAAATCGATACAGCACTATTTCAAGCCACTCAAAAATCTGTTGCAACGAAAATAATGCCATAATATGTCAATTTATGCCTGTTATTGTAACTAACCCCTATTAAGTTGTAATTAAATGTCTTTATTATGAAGTCATTCATGCTCTGGCTCGGCATAATAGAATGCAATCTCAGAGTAGAAACACAGTGCAAATTCCCTTTTGATTATGTCCATTTACCAGTGAAGAAAGATTATACTTTTCACATGGCTCGCAGGAAGCGGCACGTCGAACGACTCGTCGAACGTGCTAGTATTTTCAGAAAAGAGATGATATGAAACAGTACACTGCAAAATGAATTTGAATGAAGACACATTTATTATGCAGGAGGTTCATTAAACCAAAGTTTGACATATCTTGCTCTTTCTTAGACCCTAGTTGATACAAATAACAAAATCAAGTGGTGTACACAACTGTGTACATAGCGCCTCAAAGGGTTAAAACAGAACATGGAATTGCAAAGATGTATGCACTATGAAGGAACAATAATCAAGCAAGCAGAAACAGATTCATTAAGTGACTTAAAGGGACTGACAACTGCCCAGAACATGAACTGAGATGACTCCACTGATGAAAAGATTTCCCGTGGCATTGGCTCAAACCAAGCCTGTTGTTTTCGTGAGAGGTGGATTTATATTTGTATTTCTTCATCGAAAGACGCGAAAAATGACCTTTGGCGCCTCTGCTGCCAAGTACATGAACGATTCGATGTACCCTCTCACGTGACCATTGATTGCTATAGTCGGTCGAGGATCTTGTTGTTGGTTTTGAAATATTGTTTGATTCTATATATTAAAAGATATTAATCCATAAAAATGTACACACAGGACTGCGTTAGTAGTATGCATTAAAGCGGCGCTGCTTTCGCTTGACGTAATGATCCCATCCTCGTCAGCGCGTCTTGGGCAACTTTTCAGCGTGCTCATGCAACCGTGCACGTAGTTTCCAGGTCGCTATGATTTTTGAGCAACATAATTTTGCTACATACAGTTCGTCTCAGAAATGACGCGCACTGCTGCTCGGCGCGGCTGTGCATGTGCATAGTGATGTTTTCGGTGACTTGGCTTGGGTCATGCATCGAGAGAGCAACGATGCCGGGACAAGCCACCCATGACACAGGCGCAGGCAACCTTTGGCGCAGGCGCACACGGTATAAATACAGGGAAGGTGTATAATGCCACATTATCTCATTGTAGCAGCTTGTTATTTTCAAACATAGTTGAAAAGCTCAAAATAAAGGTGGTTAAGCATAGTACAGCAACTCCTGCTGAAGCAGAACGACGACAGCTTTCACCAATCGCGAGAAGGGCCGCCGGCATCGCTATCGATTTTCAGCGTTGCTGAAAGAAAGGTACATCTGTGTTTAGAGCCTTTCAGATGGAAAATACTGCTTGTAAAATAAATACGAGCTGTTGGGAGTAAGTACTGCAGCTACGAACACTACGAAGGATGACTTTCAGTCGCGCCGTAAAAAAATGGGTCGAGAAAAATCTGTTGTCGGTCCCTTTAACGCGCATAGTACGCCTTAAGCACTATATGCGCGTTAAAGGGGCTGACAACACCATAGTGCTTAAGGCGCACGACATGAACGACTTCAGGTCGTGTGCTGCGCCGCTGAGAGTTCGTAATGCAGTCCGGGACAACCTCATAGCTTAGAGCACTTAGACGGTGAAGCACTTTGAATGGCCCGAAGTATTGCCGAACAACTTTTTACAGAGTCCACGTCGGTCGGCGTATCGGTGTCCATTCTCAGACGTGGTCACCGGGCTAGTATTCTATGTGGCGGCTTCGAAGGTAGTTGCGAGGCTGTCGGTCTTTTTGCTGGCACTGGATGCGCAGACGGGCCAGTTGTCGGCCTTCTTCGCTGAGCTGTATGTAGACAGTGACGTCCACGCTTTCCTCGTCGGTGACGTTGGTAACATGACATAGAGCGCCGTTGTCGGGATCCTTCCGTAGACCAACTAGTATGACGTCATCTGCGTCGTTTCTTGTATAGCCGTGTTGTATGCGAAAGTGACGCACGGAAGGATACCATCCTAGTCTTTTGCTCGACGTCGACGTATATGGCCAGCATGTCGGCGATGCTCTTATTCAGAAGCTCGGCTGTGCTATTGATCTGTGGGTGGTATGGTGTGGTCCGGCGGTGGCTTGTTTGGCTCTATTTCAAGATCGCCTGAGTAAGGTCAGCAGTAAAGGCCGTACCTCTTTCGGTAATGAGGACCTTTGGAGTACCATGAATCAGGATGACATTCTCAAGGAAGAATTTCGCTACCACGTTGGCGCTGCCTTTGGCCAGGGTCCTTGTTTCGGCATATCGGGTGAGGTAGTCGCTAGCTACGACCATCCACTTGTCTGGGACAGTCGACGTCGGGAACGGCCCCGGTAAGTCCATACCGATTTCCTGGAACGGCCGGCGAGGCTCTTAGATTGGCTGCCAAGTACCGCTGACCTTGTCGGCGGTGCCTTGCCTCCTTGACGTTCCCGGCATGTCCTCACGTAAAAAAGTGACTTCGGCGGTAAGGCGTTGCCAGTACTACTTTTCTTGTATCCTCACGAGCGTGATGAAAAAATTGTGGTGGCCAACCGTCAGGTCGTCGTGCAGGGCCTCCAGAATTTGTGGTCGAAGTGCCGAATGTATGACAAAGTAGTTGGCCCGGGCCGGCGAGAAGTTCTTTTGACGAGGACGTCGTTTTTCTAGAAAAATAACACTAATCCTCGCCTGAATGCTTGTGGAATAACGGCAGTCCTGCTCACGAGGTGTTCCACTAGGCCCTGAGTTCCGGGTCGGCCCGCTGTCATTCATAGAATTCATCGGCACTGATGGTTCCCAAGACGCAGCCATCATTCTCATCGTCTTGCGGTGGTAGGTCTACAGGGCACGAGCCATGCTCTCGGCGTCGGAGTGTTTGCTTCCTGACTTTAAACGACGGTAAAGTTGAATTCTTGAAGTCTTAGGCTCCACTGTGTAAGGCGACCTAAAAGGTCCTCAGTGTCAGCTAGCGAGCATAAGGTGTAGTTGTCGCTCACAACATTGAAAGGATTGCCGTAAACTGTATAACATTTTTATTAAAAAAAAGTGTGTTATGTTATATTTTCTCTTTTTTGCTTTTTTCTGTTAATTTATAGGTTTCTTCTGTTTTCAATGAACAGATAATTTTTGTGAAATTGAGAGAAAGTTTCTGCTGGGTTACGTTTTTCATTTTGTCTTTTTCTGCACTTCACAGGTTTTTCTGTTCACAATAAAAGAGATTTTTTTTTAAATTCACAGAATGTTTTTTACCCGATACTTTCTGTTTTTCCTTTTTTTCTGTCATTTTACATGTTTTTTTTTTGTTTGCAGCTAATATAGCATACCTGAGAAGTTTAATCTCCTGTGTTAGGTTTTCTGTTACTTCACTGATTTTTCTGTCGGCAACAATCAAAAAGTTCTGTAAAGCTCCGTTTTCCATCCTTTCAAACACCTTATTTTTTACTACAATCATTTAATAACTGTCATACAGACACAGACAGAACACTACAACAGCGGGCTCGTTTGAACACGATGAAGTGTATCTCTGTTTTACTAACTAGCTAAAACTAACTATCTAGCGCTTGTTAGTATTCAACCACATCGATTAATGCTTATGGAATATTAAACACCGTCATCATGACCAGTATTTTGTTATGTGTTTCAGCATCATGTGACTAACGCAAACGTGAAACAGGTCAGCAAAGAAAAAATGCTGTACAATTACTCTCCCTGCACTGCCTTCGTAGCGCAGCATTACCTCAGGTGTATGGGTAAAGTATGCAAAATATGCAGTAATGGCGACTATACAAGAGCATACATGATTCAATCTACAACGAATATATATTTCAATGAAGGCAACGCTTAATTTTAATACCTGCACAATGAAGACAACCAGTCAGTAACGAGGAATAGCAAAAAACTGGCAGTTGTTCCGTGTACGAATGCAACCGATGAGCGAAGCTCCTTAGAAATGGGACGCACGCGGCGTTCGCCGTGCGCGGCGTTTTATTGTCGAGGCAACGGACCAATAATGGGCGGACGACAGGGTAAAGCGATGGTTTCGCGCGTTCGCCGGTTTGAGGGGAGAGGGCAGAGTCGCAGAAAGAGGGAGAGGGAGACTAATCTGCCTCCGGTTCACATGCGTTCGTAATCTCGCGATTTGCGCATTGTGCAGGCGCCATCCGCGTTCCAGCGCTCATAAAGCTCATTTATCCTCCCGCGTGAGGGGGAGACGCCACAGCTGGAACCGTGCCAGGGAGCTTCAACGGCAACGGCGGGGTGCCAGCCTAAGGAGCTTCGTTCCTAATAAACGCACGAACTAGGTCAATTGTGCCTTCCTTGACATTAGTGCACATTGAAGCCGCTAGCGAGACGAAAGCAATGCAAGGCGTCCTAGGGGCTTTTTGCATAATTGCAGAATAACAAAAAAAAACATTGTCCTTGTTAAGTAGGGTGAGTCAATCTTGAGAAATAGAGTACTTTTAAAAATGAAAAAAAAGTAGTACAAAACAATGAGTGCACAAGCGGTTCCTAAACTTTAACTGCGAGTATATTCAATGGACAAATTGTGCACATATCCAAATTATACCTTGCTCGAAGTCGTACACCATGAAGCAGTAAGATACGGTCAGTCACTCATAAGTGTGAAACGGGTTGTTTGCATTATCAAAGTGTAACCGTAAAGCAAACAATAGGCGCACGCTACTTAGTATGTACAATCATGCGACTACAATAAACATAAAAATCGCAATAATAATACCACCAATACACCAAGTCACGGAACCACAATGACAAACATATGCATCAGAAATGCTGTGAATACTGGCAAAGTGTGCCATTCTTGATTAATTGTTAAAGTGGCGCAAAATAACGCGAGCAAGAGAGAGCACACAATAACATTTTCGCTAACTTTCGACTGTTCATTCCTAAATGTTGCCACGTATAAATACACACATGAGCAAACACCATGAAAGGGAGAACAAGAATCAGGGTGCCTGAGACGCATCGGTATTCTTGACAGTGCCATCGATGGCACGTCCACAGACCTATTATATGCACGTGCAATATTCACTACCTCAAAAGTCTCGATAACACGCTTGTCTTTGCGACAATTGATGTAACTGTCCAAACAAAGGTACATATGGCGTAGAACAGCTTGGTCAGCTTCATTACATCCCATATTTATGGAAGTAGCGGTCATGGTTGCTCCCATAAATAGTTTAGTCAATGTAGTTTGCACTCCCACCAACAGTTAATCCAGGCGACAGGGCCGCTCCAGACAGCCACATGGGCCTTTTTCAGATGCGAAGCATCTTATGCTCGGGGCTCTGTCCCTCCCGCGTCCCCCGTCCCGCGTCCGGCCACTTTCGTGAAGTAGGGAAGCGCCCATTATGCGAACCAGAACACTGTAGTAATATGAAGGCCGTCAACCCTAACACAGTCATCAGAGTCATGGCCAAGAACACAGAGAGGCTGCTTAGCAATGGCTAGGCAGGTGGTGTCTGTCGCCCAGGTTGACCCCATTCCTTGAGTCATGGCCGAGAGCACTGAGAGGCTGCTTAGCAGTGGCTAGGCAGGTGGTGTCTGTCGCCCAGGTTGACCCCATTCCTTAATCTTGCTTCCATGTGTTTGGAGGGGGGCTTAGTCCGTCCCGCGTCCCAAACCACCACAGCGCGTGCCGTCCCCCCTCTCTCTCCTACGCTCACCCTCTTTCTCTCCTCTAGGAATTGTCTACTCTACGGAGCGGCCCCGCGTCCTCTCCCCCCTCTCTCCTCTAGGAATACTCTACTCTACGGAGCGGCTCCGGCGTCCCACATCCCCAGGGCGCATGCGCGTCCTCCCCCCCCTCTCTCCTCTTGGAATCATCTAGTATACGGAGCGGCTCACGCGTCCCACACCCCTACAGGGCATGCACGTCCCCTCTCTCTCCTCTCCTACATCCCCCCGTCCTTTCCTCTAGGAATCCTCTACGGAATGACAGGTGGTGTGACAGCTGCATACTCCGCTGGGGGGCGCCACGGTAGTTCCGCGGTATGAAAATGACGGAGCGCGCGCGCCTCATTATCTCTCCTGCGCAGCGCCGCGATGAGCGCCCGGACCACTGCCGTGAAATGAGAGCGGCGACTTTCCTCCCGCTCAAGCTAATTATCTCCCCCGCTGCTTCGCATCCACACATGGTTCCCTTTAGCGGGAGATGGGGAATTTTTTTGAACAGTTTTATTAATAACCATCGCAAAGACGAGTGGGTTAGGGACACTTTGGAGGCAATGTTTATTGCATGTAGAAGTGTGAGCTCTGTGTGTTCGGCATCGCTGGAAATATCAACAGAAGGTTTGTGTTAGTTGGCAACCATCAGAACTGAGCTGTATTGATTGTGCTTTTCCGTTACATGCTGATGGTTTATGTAAGTACTTACACATGGCAGCGGCAAAAAAATTAACAGCTCAGAGTCAGCGCTCGCATCATTACATGAAATTTTCTTGTCCCGTCTTGTTTCGCTCTGTTTCAGCATTTAAAAACGTCAAACTCGCAACACGCTCCAATCTTGTGCCTGGCACTAGCAATGAAGTACTATCAACCATAGACAAGCCAGGAAACAGCGTTTTCAATATCGCGGTGAAACCGTAAAACAAAGATGCACTCTACTTTAGAAATTTGTACGTCGGACTGTGGAAATACAATATAAAAATGTAATATAAAAATTCAAATACTGATGCAATAGAAAAAGTAGTATTACATGTGGCCCAGTGGTAAAGAACTTGTAACACTATATGCATAGGGAAAGTGTCTTGGACAAACTGCGCCTTGTTTCAGAGAAATACTGAATTCGGCAGATAGACGCAAACAAAACAAAACAAGCCAAAAGCTATTGCATTATCACAGTTTAGATTCAAAAGGCGCACTAGCTCTACTTAGCGCCTTTAGTCTTGAGGTTACAATAAATGCAGATAACAAAGTAGCATTATAATATAATAAAGACAGTCGATAAAGCAGTAATACAGTAAATACAACCGGTCATGAAAGTGTAACGCCAAGCATACGCATAAGCAAAATTGTGCATTACTTGATGCTTTTAGAGAATAAAGCATTAAGGCACAGGCAACAAAACATAAGGCATGAAACAGAATATTTATGTTATCGCAGTACAACCCCAAATGATCAATTCGAAAAGGTCTATTCGCATGCTTTCTTACATATTCGCCACGTGGCTTTAGTACCTTGAACAAGTTTCAGCTCGGCCTATTAGAGTTTCGCAATCCTCACAATCATGTATGCAGCTGCCTACAGTACAGACCAACTCACAACGCTGCACACTTACGGCAACACGACTTTAATGTTCAGCATGTCTAACCCGTCTGTGTTTTCGACGGAAGTGACTGTAGAGTGAGCGTGCCTCGCAGAATGTTTGTAGTATTCTTCAAAGGGGCACTTGACATGAAAATTATTCATGTTTTGCGCAAAGTCACATGCCTGAGAAATTCAGAAAGTGCGGTGCTAACCCGTCTTTGGTCATGTGCAATGGCTGCGTGCGCATGTTTTGTTCTTCCTTCTTCCCTTTCTTTTTCTGTTTCGCTTCAATAATGCAATCAGTTCTCAGTCAGCGCTCCTGTTGTCGAGTCTGTCTGTGTCGTACGTCTTTTGCGCTCTTTCAATATGAACGCACACGAAATAGCCCAACTCTCCCTTTTGCTGGAGCTAACCCGTGCGCATACACTTCAGGGATGTATCTGAAAAGACCACAGCACCAAGGAACAGCATTAGTAAAAACAAATATTAATATTCAGTGACAACACTGCATGATCAGCAAAATAGTAGTCATCCCTATTGGAAAACCCAGTGGCACTGTCCCAGCGCCATACCTGATTATTGGACCAGTGGCGCGCTCGATACTGGGACGCTGGCACGCTGCACGTTGCACACTGGACGCTGGCGCGTTTCACACTGGGACGCGCGTTATAGACCAAAATCGGGCTTTTAAATTGTTTTTAAAAATTTTGGTTATGTTCACGTCGTTATTAAGACTGAAGCGGGAGCACTGGGACAAAAAGAAAAAAAAATTAAAAAATGCCCTAAGCCTTTTTTTTTAATTTAAGGGTAGAACACTGGTGAGGCCTAAGCCTCACCGGCGCTCTACTCTTCCCCCCAACACGATGCAACACGGGTTTGCACACCCTAAGACGGGATCCTGTCGATGACCAGCCGGACTGCTCGCCTTTCCCAGCAGCTTCAAAATCTCGACAGCCGAATGAATGCCATCGAAAAACGGCATCTGGTAGCACAAATTTAGCAGCGGAGCTGAATAGCATTCGGTTACAGTGGCATTTCAGCACAGTAAAGGTATGACTAGTTTCTTTTCTCAAGAGAATCCGATAAACGAGCAATGCATCCGACCTTTCAGAATGCATTCACCCGTGCAACGCTATGTCGACCGAAAAGTAAAACGCGCAATGTCAAATCTCGCGAATTCAACATAATGTGCGATAGCACTTTTGTCTGCGTGAACAGAAAATCAATAGCAACAAAAATATACAGCAAGTTAGCGTGAGCTTTACTCGGACGAGAAACGAGTTTAAAAAACCGGCGGTTATTGACGAACTTCCGAGACCTAAAAAGGTGCCGCGTCTATTCACTCTAATTTTGTGATGCGGACAAAGATATATTTCTCCCCCTTTCGTTTTCCCGCAAACGCTGGCGCTCTTCCGTGCTCCTCACTGTCATCCTCTCTCTTCGGCACGTTGTGTACTCTCTACCAGACACTGTGAAACAGAAGTGACGAAACCGGGAACTGGCAGTCGTGCGTAGGCTGCTTCGAGTGAATGCCATGCGCTTCTAACGCCAGCGCAGGCACGACATTGGTTCTTTGCAAAGGCATTACAACAATTCAAACCAGTCTGGTAGACTCTTAGTTATAAGGACACACGTGAAAACTAGAGCGATCCGTTCACTCATTATTTTGCAAGGTTCCACAACGACGCATTTTCGCGGCTCTTTCAAGAGCAGTACGCGCCCGAAACAAGAATTTCAAAAGACAACATCATGTGTATCATTCATGCCAGTGCGATTGTTCATCACACACGTCATGTGGGAATACCCTCAGCGTTGAAAATCGCAGACGCCGCACGATACCGCGCGCCTATACTGCCGCTGAAAACGTTCACGCAAGCCGTCCTTTGTTTCATGCCGCCATCCGCCACAACGGCCAATAGGCACCGCGCATGCGTTAGGAGCCACGAATGTAGCGCGCTGCTTCCAGTGCCAAAGCGGCCATGGCAGCAGGTTTGACGGGATACGGGAGCAGACGACGCAAGCGGCGGCAAGCCACTGCACCGTGCTTTGGTGCTTCGCTTGAGGCGTTTTTGTTCCCGTTTGCTTTCAAAAGACGGTAAATGGTTAGCAGCCGTGAGAGAACTGCAGTGTTAGCGCGTGTGCTTTTTTCGTCAGACTTCGTGCACCCTAACGCGAATGCGGCCACATCAAGTTCTTGGCAAAAACGACAACGCAGGCGACGAGCCCGGTCAGCGAGACAGCACGCGCGTGGCGCGGGCCGCTTCGCTCAATAAACGATCAAAGCTCATCACCCTCGGGCTACCACGGCAGCACACTCGGCAGCAGCTTGAAACAGACGACAGCAGCTGTTGTATATTGTCACTGCCGCTATAGGGGTGCTATCGCAGAGCGATGCCTTATGACCTATGCTCTGATATTCTAATCGTCCAACCAGGGGGCGGAAACTCCCTATACCTACCATGTGACGCACTCTCGCATGCTGATACGCAGCGGCAGCGCCGCTTTTACTACTGGCGGCTGCCGGGCATCCAACTAGAAATAAATCACAAACAGAACATTTCTTTCATGACGTCACTGTTGAGGTCACCAAATAGAGGGAAATGGCGCAAAACTGAGAGGAGGAGGGTTGCCGCGGAAGCTCTCCTTTCCCACTTCGCATCCAAGCAGGATGTGTGCGTGCGCTCTTTCAGGTCCGCTGGCCGCTTGGGCGACGCTGCCATTCGCAAAATTTCGTTAAAATTTTTGAAAATTTAGTTCGTGTGTTCTGAAGCGGCGAAACTTAAGCGGACCACACGATCGACACAAATAAAATTATTTTTTTATTGCATGTTTCGTATAAAAAAAAACAGACATACGCGTAGTGTCAAAGTGTCAATCAATAAAAGCAGCTTTAATTCAAAACTGAAATGTGGACATAATGAGCAAACAGCGGACCCAGAATATCCGAACCAATGCGAAAATTATCAGCAATCACGAGCAGGACACGTCGTGTTTGACTGTTATGACGGCGCACATATTTTTCTTACAGAATTTGACTACCAAACGAGGCAGAAGTTCAGAGGAACAGAGAGGCTTGAAGCGATGAGAAGTTCTTAAAGAAAGAACGTCGCTGAAAGCAATGTTTCGGCAAGTTGAATTGTCTTAGTCAGGGCAGCAGCGTCGCCTTGACGAAGAAAAGTTCACTTGTCAAGACGTTGGCTCCAGCGACATTTCCTCTAACGATTTCTAGAAGCATTCAGTCCATCACATGTATTTCAGTGATAGTATTAGAAGTGAAGAACCATAAAGCTTCAAACTGGCTACATGAATTTCATGAACAGGAAGGAGCCTAAAATTGCTTTACATCATTTGAGCTACATGCCAAAAGTAAAAGATGAAAAGCTATGTAGCCGAGCCAACACCCATTCAAGCCTTTCATAAACGTATTTTGCCGGCACCGGGTAGGCTGTCGTTTTGACCATTAGTCTAGCGACACGGCGCTTATGTCAGTACATTCAGGCTTGCAGAGAACTGGGTTTACTCATGTACTCATGTAAAATTAATACCTGCTGAAATAATGGGCCCAAATACTTGTGCTCACCCGTTGCCACTGGGAAACCTGAAAAACCTTCGCGGAACTGGAAATCCCCGGGTTAACACACCGCAGAGCCGTGAAAAACATGTGACGCCCGATTTAGCCATCTTCGTCTTATGCATGGTTGACTTGCTCGGCGTAGCTCACCGCGGCTTCCGTTCTCTGCACGCCACAACTTTCTGTTTTATCTTTCCCGTACTTGGCACAAGGTAAATGTATCTGTTAGCGAAGCTTCCATAGAAGCCCATACGTTCAGAAAATGGCGGCTCATCAGCTGCTCATGGGGCTTAGCGCCATCTGTGTGAGGAGGGAACACTTCCGGGGGAACAAAAAATAAAGCGGATATGACGCAATAGCTGGTAAACAAGTGACGTCATTTTGTTGACACTAGCGCGAAATTTGATCGCAAATTAGTTTTCGCAGGCCCCTGATTGCTAAGCACTCGCGCTAAGGCGAGTCCTTCACGAGTGCGCTTCAAGTCAACGCCAGCTAAACTAACATCGACTCAAGACTAGATAATGATGTTTAAGTGTACTACCGTTAAATTCGCCTCGGTTTCACTAGGAAACTTATTCTTGGAACTTTTATTCGGCGTTCTTGGCATCTTCCACAGATGGATTAAAGCAAGCAGCAGTGTACCTTTCATATCTGCAGCGCTGTTTATTTGCTTCGCACATACGCAGGTTCCTTAGTGCGCACACTGCTTGTGTTCTTCAGTTCTAATAAGAAGAAATGACGCTTAGTCCTGCCAGAATAATGACACTTCAGTTTTATTCAAAATCACAATAACTGAATTTTATTACTCTGCACACAATGAGCACCAAGTGAATAAGCACAAAAAGTGTGCGAACACTACATGCGCTTTGTTTTGCCTCATGAACCGATAAATTACCGGTACATATGCGAATGCAGGTATGCGAATTGTAGCGCGATAGATAACTTAGCGATCTGCTCACCAATAACACGAATAATCGTAGGCACTGCGTGTTCAAGAAGAATACCGGGCGGCAGAAATACTGATGCATGAAAGTCCTGTGAGCACAGTCCTCTTAACCGTTGCCCTTGTTTCTTATCTAGAAGACATGGGTCGCCAGGCATACGCGTGTTGCTACTGCAACCTTGCACAGGATATCGTTTCCGCAGGTACCGAGGCATGTACTCGACGTTAAATGTTATCCGTATCGTCCCGCTGCCCGTTGGACACTACTCAAGACGTTCACCAACGGTGCAACGCACGTCACAACTTCGCGCACAGCACAACTTAAATTTTCACCACAATAATTCAGAGAACGCAAGCAAGTGCGGAACACTAAAACACGTGAGGGGGTGTGTCATGACAAACGAATTTTACGAGCGCGCCTTTCCATGCAGGGTAAGGGCTGCACTGAGTAATAATGGCGGGCGCAGAGGGCGCTAAGGAAAAGATATTTCGTAATAATAAAACACTGTCATAAATTATTTGCTGATTGCACCTACATAATGTTGTTGGGGAAATAAATGTCATTCGTAAAACATAACCATTGCTTCGCCTATGAATAAAACTTGGTTTTTCACTATTAGTGTTTGTTCCCTCCAAATATAGTCACTTCAATCGCAGCTCCCATAACTCCCAATGCTGATGTCGCTGGCAATAGCTTCTGAACCGCTTTTCGCCCGGAGTTTCGCGACCTATTTCGATAGACCTTGCTTGGCACGCCAACCGAGCAAGATAATTGAGCGCTATCCAACTTGTGATATCGCTCAGCGAGTGGCAAGGAGGACCGGAGGCAAGCGCTACGAATTCAAGTCAACAACTTGCCGCGCTTCGCCTGATTCAAAATTCACAAAATAAGAAACAAAACAAGACAAATGAGCAAAAGAAGAGTTGTTTACAATGAAATCAAATTTCTTTATGAGTAAAAACTGGCGAAAGCAAATAAATGCGAACATCCACATCAACCTCACTTCGATGAACCAGATCTTAGGATGCCCGGCAACCGCTATGAGCGTGCGTGTTCCTTGAAACCGAAACTAGCGCTGAGTTTCCGGGGCCTGGTCCAACTCTCGCGGCTGGCTGATCGCGTTGATAACGCGGACGGTTCGTCGCTCTGACCACTGGCCAAGCTCGAAAAGCACGAAAAGCATTGGCATTGGAAACGGCTTTCTTCGGCGATTGCTCCCCGGTGGAAGCGGCTGAGAACACCCTTCCAAATCGGCGCTTGTTGCCGCTAGGGGGCGCTTTCATGAGTTACTTCTGCACGGTGTTTATGCACGATTGCAGGACCGCAGTAAAGCAGGGACTGCGTAATGTGGCGTAGTTTGCTCACAATAACATTTCTAGCACTTAAAATATGCGAAGCGTTTCTCAGATTACTTTTATTTGCAACAAACAGGCCCACGTGACCAAAAGTACGGTATGAATGGCTCGCGTCTGAAAAAAAAAAAAAAAAACTGAAAAGTACTGTTTTTTCGTGAACGTCTTTCTGTCAACGGCGTAAACCAGGTTTTCTGTTCCAGAACAGAAAATTTCCATAAAAATACCTGTTATTTTACACACTTTTTTTACAGTATACAGGTAGCGGCCATACATGTATTTAGCGCAGGTGATGGCAAGACGCTCCTTTTCCGTTGTAGAATAGTTGGCTTCTGCCCTTGATAGCGACTGGCTAGCAAAAACTGATAAGCCTTTCCAGGCCATCAGTCCTCCGCACAAGGACGGCTCCGAGCCGTATGCTGTTTGAAGTCTGTGTGAATTTGCGTGTCGGCGTATTCGTCGGAGAGCGCAATTATTGGAAGCGTCTTTAGGCATCGTTTGTGTTCTCGAAATGCCTCGATTTGCGCAGATTCCCACTTGAATTTCACGGCGGTATTCGTAAGGGAAGTTAGTTGTTCGGTGATCTGTTAACATTCCTGTATTAGGCGCACAAGCCGAGAAATAGGCGTACGGCCAACTTGTCGGTAGGCGGCGCGAAGGGAAGTGATGGCAGCTGTTTTAAGCTGTTCGGGGCGAACTCCATAGTTGCTAATGACGTGGCACAAGTAAAATAGCTCCTCCTAAACAAACTGGCACTTTTCTATCTTCAGGATCAGGCCGGAGGTATTGACTGCTTGAAGTACAGCTTGAAGGCGCCGGAGGTGTTCGTCCAATTTTTAGACAAACACAACTTCGTCCAAGTATACGAGGCACGTCTACTACTTTAAGCCCGCGAATACTCTAACCACAATGCCCTGGAAAGCAGCAGGTGCCGAGCAAAGACTAAAGTGCATGACCTTAAACTCGAACTGACGATCTGGTGTTTTAAAGGCAGTCTTTCCTCGGTCACTCTCGTCAATATGGATTTGCGAGTAGCCGGTCTTGAGGGCCGTCAATGAAAAATGCTTCACGTTGTGGACACGATCCAGGACGTCGTCTATCCGTGGGACCGGGTATACGTCCTTCGTGATTATGTTCAGGCGAAGATATACGACGCAGAAACATGGGGTCCCATCCTTTCTTACCTAACATCACGGGAGACGCGCACGAACTTTTCGACGGCTGGATGCGTTGCATTTCGTGGACTTGTTTTTAAGTCTCCTGTTCTCCCGTCGAAACGCGATTGACACTCTGACGGAGTGGTCGAGATTTTCCTTCCCTATGATACGGTGCTTAGCAAGCGTCGTTCATCGCACCCGCTATGACAACTAGAGACAGTCCTTTTGGTCCTGCAGAAGGCATCGGAGCTGTTGCTAAGGGTCAGTAGAAAGACTTCGGTTTACGTCAAAGGATGGCTCATATATTGGGGTTGGCGTTTGTCACGGGGCTATTTGAACCGTAAGCTCTCGTGTAGGTTCGTGTAATCAGCGGTGACGTAAAAGTCATCAATAAACGAGAAACGAGACCATTTGTGTCCACGTAATACCACAACAATCAATATATTCAAACACGACAAAAAGATAACAAAATTACACCATCTCCCGCTAAAGGGAACCATGTGTAGATGTGAAGCAGCGGGCGCTAACGCTTACACTGGCGGCGGCGTTGACGCTGGCGCTCATCGCAGCTTCGCGCAGGAGAGAAAACTGGGGAGGCGCAAAGCAGGCAGTGATGGAGCAGTTTTTCCTACTAGAACATGCCAATCGCTGCTAATGGGCAATGAGAGACAGAAGACTCCGACTGGACACAGAGACCCGCACTCCGCTTTTAGTTAACGCGCACGCTGCGAATTTTTATTGTTCAACAACGCACAGGAGAAATCTCCCACCGGCACCGCCTTGGAGGTCAAGATCCATTGCTATATATACGGGATGGCCAGTGAACGGTTGTGCAGCGCGAGCAGTCGGTTTTTTCAACCAAGAAACTCGCTAGCAGACGCTGCCTGCGTCGGCGTCGCGAGGCGAGAGAGGGAGGAGCGTAGGAGAGGAGAGAGAGGGGGTGACACGCATGCGCAATGGGAGTGTGAGCGCCGTGGACAGGGATGCGTAGAGGAGAGAGGGGGGGGAGCGTAGGAGAGGAGAGAGAGGGGGGGACGCGCATGCGCAGGGGGGAGTTAGACGCCGCGGGCAGGGATGGAGAGAGGGGGAGTGTAAGAGGGGAGAGAGGAAGGGAGGCGCATGCGCAGTGTGGGTGTGGTTGCCGCGGGGAGGGATGCCTAGAGGAGAGAGAGGGGGAGAGGAGGTTTTATTTTTTTTTTAACTGTTTGCGCATGCGCAGTAAGGGTGGGCACGCGGCACACCACCACCACCACCACCACCACGACCACCGGATTAAGCTTCGCCATAAGATGCTTGACATCTAACTAACACCCAAAAGAACAGAGCATGCAAAACTAGAAGTAAGCTAAAAGAATTAGGAAAAGTTCAAAAGACGCGAACAGTGCCTAGAAGTAAATGTTCAGAAGAAAAAGGCAGTATAACAATTTACGGGACGCGGAGCTTGCAGCGGAGGCTTTGGTGGCATGGAGTAGACGCACTCACGCACACGACGACGGCTGAGATGCGGTAGAGACGCTCCCATTGTTGGCTTGCAGGGATCGCAGCGTCGGGCGAGTCGAGGTCAGCGACCTTTCGGCGTTCGCCAGCCCGCAGCTTGGACACGAAGCCAGAGACGAAGGGCTGACCTTGCCAACGCCAGACGATGAGAAGAGGTTGGGTGTGTGTCCAGATGGGAGCCCGCAGCGACCTTGATGCAGGAGCTCTGCTGGCCGGCACTCCCGCGCCCTGGTCACCTTCTCTCGGTCCCGACTCAGCCACGTCTGCCGGCTCTACCGTTCTGCACCCGTGGCTTTTCTTCTGAATCTCCGTGGAGGCTCTTCATTGGTTTACGATGGTCGCGCTCACACGTGCCACAGCCACGCGTCATCTTCTTTGTCCTCTTCGGTTTATGCTGAGGAGTGGCGCAGTTTTTAAACGCGCACTTGCACATCACAAGGGCCCCCTTTCGAGAAATTTTTTCCCAATGAAAAAAAAGCTGCCGGTAAGTGCGCGTATCACCACACAACACGTCCCGCACAAAGTTCAATGCAACCATAAACCAACACACTTGACGCTTCTTTAATGTTCACACAAAATATGCTAGTTAAATACACCACATCTTTCAATGCACGAGCTGTAATACATCACGCTTTACCCAAAATGCCATTTCGAAAGCTAAACCATATACAAGCAATGTCATTCCTCTGTCAATAGTTGAAATCCAGATGCAGCTGCCGGTTCTTTCAGCTCGACGCTCAGGTTATGGCGTCCCAGACTAGACGAACAGCATATTTCTTCATTTCATTGGAAAGCAAAATAGACACTTGGTCGTGTTCGCGAACAGACGCCTGTCGGTAATTCTGCCTCAGAATACCTTGTCGTTCGGACAAGTTGCTAGCTTCAGTGCGGCAATGATTGGAATACACCGGTAGTCGTATCCTCCTAGCACTACCGGTCGGAGAAGCGCCTCGCCTTGCCCCATACGTTTTTGGGACATCAAATATTGCAACAACGACTTCCTTACCAGCTGACGCGACAGAAGTCACCTGACCCTTCTCATTGCTCAGGAAGCGTTGCACTGCAACTGATCTGCTATTGTCTAGATCACTTCTTGCAAATCTAGCTCTTCTTTCGTCATTACTGTCGACCTTTATGTTTAGGTCTTCCTGCCATCTCACTTCATCACATGTCGCTGGCTCCAGTCGCGACTTTGTCATGCGTACTTTGACAAGTATTTTGACCTATTTGCCAACTCACTCGTATAAATACTATGTGTAATGACCTTAATCAACTTCTGTTCACGAGAGTTATTCATATGGTCATCGGCCATTCTTGTTCCATCTGTTACTGCAGCTGGTGGCACACAGACAGACTCTGGTACTACCTTCTCAGGGTTTTCTACCCGGCTTGCGCACATTGCTACGCCGCATGTTTCTGTTGTCATCACTATATTTGAAAACTGGGTGTCTTCCACAAAGATCTCCCCACGGTTTTCAAATGTGCACTTCATGCGAACGTCTAATGCCCTTTTATCAAGGCTATCTGGAGGACTAGGTGCCTC
Organism: Rhipicephalus appendiculatus; assembly: GCA_030522465.1. Taxonomy (NCBI): domain Eukaryota; kingdom Metazoa; phylum Arthropoda; class Arachnida; order Ixodida; family Ixodidae; genus Rhipicephalus; species Rhipicephalus appendiculatus. The sequence goes on from JALIZH010001367.1 coordinate 35,917, forward strand.
TTCAATCACTGAGCATATCTCTGCACCAGTTCGCATAGCCGCATTCCTTTCAAAGGAACACAACTGTTGCTCATATGCTTAGTTCCGCGCTGCCATACTTAGCATCGTCCCTAAACCTCGGTTGGTCTCGCTCTCGCTCTCGCCCTCGCTCTCCACCTCGCCTCTGCAATCGACTGTAGAGAGTCACTACCTAGAGTGTGGTTGCTGGCGCCTTCAAGACTGCCACCCAACAGAGAGACTTCGCTCGTGAATGTCCTATCCTCGGAATACACATCGAGGACCTGCTCCTTTGCACTATGACATGAAAATTGTACATGCCGCTCTCTACCTTTTTTGTCGCCTCTTCTCGGCCTCCGCCAGTTTAAGCCGCAACTGAAACGCCATTGCTCTTAGCTCTTCTAGTTCTCTTTCCTTCTTTCTTATTTCTTTTTCGAACTCAATATCCTCATCTCTCTCTCGAATGCGCCTCTGGCGTTCCTCGCACCAATCCACCATTTCCTCGCCTTCTAGACCTATGCGCCTCGCCAAATCTTCTAGCTCGGCCCTGTTCATCTTTTCATCCTAGTGTCGAAAAAAATGTGGCACAAATGATCTGGTCCTGCCATCGCGGACGCCAATTGTCACGAGTCTATTTAAACCGTAAGCTCTCGTGTAGGTTTGTGTAATCATCGATGACGTAAAATCATCAATAAACGAGAGACGAGACCATTTGTGTCCACATAATCCCACAACAATCAATATAATCAAACACGACAAAAAGATAACAACTGACACACAAAAAGAACAGAGCATGCAAAACTAGAAGTAAGCTAAAAGGATTAGGAAAAGTTCAAAAGACGCGAACAGTGCCTATACTCAATCTCACAACTACCTTGCAGCACTGCCGAAGCTACGAGGAGTACACAGGCAGTGTCCTTGCGCAGCACATAATATAGTTCCGGGCTTAGCTCTGATTATCAACGAGGTGCAAAGGCTTTAGCTGTGCTTTTCGCATGACGCGTTACAGGGATACGTGGCACGTCAGGCCCTTCACGCATGTACTTCTAAATATCTGAACTAATGCTGTGATTACCGGCTGGTAACCTTAATAACCACCCTAACCGCGATGACGTACAGCAACATGGCAGCCCCCATACACACCAGACCACCCGCTTCCATGCGAATTCGTGCTTTTTACTGGCTCTCTGCCCGGACAGCAAGAAATAAGTTGCATAATCTGTCATCGCTTAGTCTAATCTATCGCTGAGGACAAATCATCGGCTATCTTCTTCCGCTATTATTTATATCGCTCGTTTGTTTTGAAGCTGCTAGGACTACCGAGGCGGTAGCGAGCCATAAAAGTGGTTTGATGTTGACTGAGCAGATGTCGCCACAACATTAACGTCAGTGATGCGTTGACGATGCCAAACACCCTGAGTGTCTACATTGTTTCCTGTGGCAATAATTTGCTGTTCCACCCAAGAATGGTACGCGATTGCTGCTGAAAGTGCGTCGACCGTGCTGTCAAAAAAACTATGAGAAAACGCCAGTATGAACGCTGTTACAAAAAAAACCGCGTTCCTCACAAACGCCAGCGAACACGTCCTGTACAAGTGGGTTTCTCAACATAAAGAAACGGCGAGCTGGCGTTCCCGCAGAGGTTTTTGAGTTTTGTATTAACTCGAGGGAGCAAGTATCGACAAGGTAGGCGAGCCGACGCCAAAGAGACGACGAGCAGACGACGCGACGCTGATGAACACGTCTTGAGGGGGGCTTTCCGATTCCTATTGGCTGACAAGCCCTGCAGCTTCCACAGTGCTGCAAGGTACTTCTGAGATGGAGTATAGGCACCCGACACTGACCAGAGGGCGCGATGGAACCTTGTGGGACGCCTGAAATAGGAATACCAAGAAAATGAAACGCTCGCTGAACACATCGACGCGCTCAAGTGTCTCCCTTTTGGAAACGTTTTCAACGAACGCTTCCTGAGTGCGTCCGTAATCAACCGTGACCGCCTTCCCCCTACACAAAAAAAGTGCGCACGTGCCTTGGCGGGTCCGTTTTTGCTGAGTCTACTCGCTAGGCTGTGTGTTATGGCGCTACCGTCGGATCTCGTAAACTGCATTGCCGGGTGCCTATAGAAGTAAATGTTCAGAAGAAAAAGGCAGTTTAACAATTTACGGAACGCGGAGCTTGCAGCGGAGGCTTTGGTGGCATGGAGTAGACGCACTCACGCACACGGCGACGGCTGAGATGCGGTAGAGACGCTCCCATTGTTGGCTTGCAGGGATCGCAGCGTCGGGCGAGTCGAGGTCAGCGACCTTTCGGCGTTCCCCAGCCCGCAGCTTTGACACGAAGTCGGAGACGAAGGGCTGGCCTGGCCAACGCCAGACGATGAGAAGAGGTTGGGTGTGTGTCCAGATGGGAGCCCGCAGCGACCTTGATGCAGGAGCTCTGCTGGCCGGCACTCCCGCGCCCTGGTCACTTTCTCTCGGTCCCGACTCAGCCACGTCTGCCGGCTCTACCGTTCTGCACCCGTGGCTTTTCTTCTGAATCTCCGTGGAGGCTCTTCATTGGTTTACGATGGTCGCGCTGACACGTGCCACAGCCGCGCGTCATCTTCTTTGTCCTCTTCGGTTTATGCTGAGGAGTGGCGCACTTTTTAAACGCGCACTTGCACATCACAGCGTTAAAGCTTCATCCGAATCAGAAAATTGACGGCAGATCCACGAGGTGAATGATGATGAGATTGGGCGAAGCTCCTGGAAGTGATCATCGGTTAAACCGTGAAATTTCTTCCGTTAATTCGCCCGATAAAAATGACGTGAAACGATTGATTAAATGTTTTATCAAACTTTTATTGCTGGTTTCCGTTGTCCTTTCATTATGACCGCTTTGTGGTCGGTGAAATGTAAGCTAAGTGGTTCTTGCACTGGTTGCAGCGGCATCCTTATCCATACGAGCACACACCGACGGCAACGAGCATCGTCAACTACAAACCTGTATCGCGATATGGTTTTGATTATAAAACCATTGCTTTAGAAAACACCTGGCGTCTTTCGTTAAGCAGCTGGCGTCTTTTCGTTTTGCTTTAGAAACATCTGGCGTCTTTTCGTTTTGCTTTTAGAAAACATCTGGCGTCTTTCGTTGGTTTATTTCATCAATCAACGGCGTTTTGAACAAAAGTTTTATTGTTTAATCACGCACAGGAGAAATCTCACCAGGCACTACCTTGGAGGTAAACAATGGCTGCTACTGGGAATGAGAGACAGCAGAAGTCGGCTTTTTTTTTTTAACGTTTCCTACTGGAACATGCCAATGGCTGCTAATGGGGAATGAGAGACAGAAGAATTCGGCTTTTAGTTAACGCGCACGCTGCGAATTTTTTATTGTTCAACAACGCACAGGAGAAATCTCCCACCGGCACCACCTTGGAGGTCAAAGCGTAAGACTGGTTACGCACTACGACAACGACGAGGGACGAACGGGTGCCGCTTTAAGAGCTTCGCCCCTAAAAAGTGAACGCATCACTGACAGCCAAAATTTTCTCGATGTATGCGATCGTCATGCCCCTGCTTAGGTGTCTGTATGTTGGCTAAAGTTCGTTAGCAGCACGGTTCGTTTTCCATCATGCAATCGAGCAATGCCTCTTTCGACGCAAATGTCGCGGTCAAGCAGCAAACGATGATCACTTTCGACGACCTTCGATTATTTCAGTTTTTTCGGGGATGACGGGATTTATAACGCTGGAACTAGGCGGAGTGTTGACTTGATTATCTATCACGTTCAGCGCACGTTGACACGGGTTCGTAGCCGGTGGTGTGGCTTTGTCCGACGATAGGGTAATCTACTTGGTTCTTAAGTCGATGACGGTGCCGTGATGGTTTAAGAAGGCCATGCCAGGTATGACGTTCCTGGAGCAATATTTCAAGACTGTGAAGCTCGCAGGATAAGTAGATTTCTGATGGTGACTCTTAATATGGGAACTCCAGACGGCGTTATTAGATGGGCTCCAGCAGTCCGGATTTCAGTGCCTTTCCAATCAGTGCTGACTTTCTTCAAGTTCGTGGTGGACGGCCCACTGATGACTTAATAGTCGTCTGAAGTATATATGAAAGCGTTGACGTTGTGGCCTTCGATGAGGACGTCGAGGTCCCTAGTTCGCCGCCTTACGTTGCGGGTCACGGAGTCGGATCAATGCTATGTAGGTTTCCTCCGCTAGCAAACACCTGTTGTCGTCAGGTCTTCTTACGACCGCGAAGTTTCGACTTCAGGGCTCCGTTGGACTTTCGGCGTCTTCTCAGATTTTGTCGTGGCGTCGTCGTCGTTGGCGGAGGGTATTCGGTATTTCGCTGTACAACACCTGTAGCTCCATCGGTTAGTGTCCTTAATTTTCCAGATGCGGTCTCGCGGAACGGCCCCGAGTAAGGTGATCGGGCTGGTTTTCAGGGTGTCCACCGCACTCCCAAGAGGTAGTCGGTGATGTTGTGTGCTCGTTCACCATGATGCGGACACGGCGCGTTGTCGGCAAAACCACGTAGCCCCATCTGTCGGTACTGGCAGCGACGATAGGCGTGGCCGGCTTCTCTGTTGTGATAGCAGAGTGGGCAGTTGTCAGGGGCGCGCCAACGACGGTTTCAAGTGCGAAGCATTTCTTAGCGAATTTCAGCGACTTTGAGCATATCTATCTATCTATCTATCTATCTATCTATCTATCTATCTATCTATCTATCTATCTATCTATCTATCTATCTATCTATCTATCTATCTATCTATCTATCTATCTATCTATCTATCCATCCATCCATCTATCTATCTATCTATCTATCTATCAATCTATTTAGCCGCCTACGATTTTGTGCTCTCCTCGGCCCTGGCCGTATCGTTAATAGGATTTCTACCAAAATTGGTGTAACATAACATGTCCGTATGAGAAACATGAATGACTGGTCATATCATGAAAATGATGACTAACTTGTCATGAACGGTATGATTTGCATGCCATGGACGTGGTGCTCATGTGGCCGTTTCCTTAACGTGATATATCCAAAAATTGGTATGATGAGACATTTGTGCAAGACCAACATAAATGAGAGGTGGTTATATGAAAATCACGATGTCCATGTCATATGCAAAATTATTTACATGCCACGCTCATGGTGCGCTGACGACCATTTCGCTAGATTGATATACATCAAATGTGGTATCGCGTGACGTTACTGTATGACGAACCTACATGACAAGTGGTAATATACAAATCATGAAATGTCATGTGGAACAAGACTTGCATGACACGCTCATGGCACTCTCGCGGCCGTTTGGCTAGCTTGACATACGCCAAATTTGTGTGCGTAACGTCAGTATATGACGAACGTAAAGTGCAGGTGGTAATTTGGAAATCATGACAGGTCATGTGCAACATGACTTGCATGCTCGCTCACAGCACGCTCGCAGCCTTTTCACTATACTCGGCGACAACGTTTCTTGGCACTGAAGGAAAGGCTACGGGGACGGACCATCTGCACATGTAACCCTACGCGAAGTAGTCCGGCTAGACATGCGTGTCGTGCCGCTGTGGAAAGTGATGGCTGCGCGCAATCAGCGTTGCATTTCGACGCAGACGCCGGTCCAGCGTTTTAGGCACTGGCAAAATGCGCGATTTTCTCACGCATTCAAAAACGCAAAGCGACAACCTATGAAGTAAAACAAGCACAAATATCTCATTGTGGTGCACTCCGTTGTGTCTGAAAGAGCTACGTGTAAAAAAAATGAAAGTATTATTTTTTTATATCTTACGCAGAAAAGATGGAAGAAACGGTGGGACTATATTAATTAGCGGTGAGATACGCGCGATTCGGCTCTGTAGCCTTCGCTTCAATGCCAAGAAAAGTTGTCGCCGAGTATAGCTTGATATACACCAAATTTGGTACTGCTTGACGTGACTGCAGAGGAACCTAAATGACATGTGGTAATATGAAAATCATCACATGTCAGGCGAAACGTGACTTTGATGCCACGCTCGTGGCTCGCTCGCAGCCAATTCGCTAGCTTGATATACAGCAAATATGGTGTTGCGTGACGTGACTGTATGACGAACACAAATGACAAGCGATAATATGGAAATCATGACATGTCATGGGCAACATGACTTGCATGCCACGCTCATGGCACGCTCGCGGCCACTTCGCTAGCTAGATATAGACCAAACTTGGTGTTGCCTGACGTATCTGTATGACAAGCATAAATGACAGATCGTAAAACGAAATTGATAAAAACATTGTTATGTATTGCCTGATTTACATGCCGCGCGCATGGAGCGCCTACGGCCGTTTCGCTAGCTTGATATACAAGTTCGGTATAGACCCTATGCAAAATTGCTGACATCTGTCGGACGTTTGACGAAGCTACCGATTCGGCGCTATGTTGGAGGCTTGTGCCCAAATCGTACCGCTGTCGCCGCTGTAACCTCTTGCCTGTACCTGTTTTGATAGTAATATATCGGGGCATAAAAATGTCAGACGAATGTGTAAGGACTCGTACACGTTACCTGCATTTCCCAGTCACAGTTATTACGAGTAAAGTTGGGAGATTTGACAGTCATTTCGTGCAATGAACAGTCTAACAACGAGAAGGAAGTTACAAGTCCGCCGCCATCGTTGAGAATCAATCTGTGCGCTAGGTAATAAATTTTGTATGGTTAGAGGACGGTTGGATGGAGGCTTTAGCGCGCGACACAGCTAAGCACAGCGATGACGGTACAAAGGTGCTGTTGACCCAGTTCAAAGCGTATTTTATGAGACAACCTACGTTGACCTGTTGTATCGTGCATCTAATTGTACATAAAACGTTGTCTTCTTTTTTTATTTCTGAAATAAAAAGTGTTTCGCTGCTGTATAGTCACCGAGGTATGTTTTGTATAAAATTGTCGATGAAAAAGATGTAAAAATATTCCGCATCTCATGCACGTGAAAAGTGGACATGAAGAGCGTCCCACCAAAGTCTACCTTGTTAAACCCCACAATAAAAACAAACAACACCACACTACAGCACAATCGGTCCGTTCACTATGAATCGATAACTCGCACGAGCTACATGTCTAACGCTTATTGCCATCGCATTGTAATAAGCAAGTAATGTCTATAGCAGCGCAGGAACGCGCTAGTAACCGTGGTGCATGAAGCTTTGATTCTCGTACACGAGGCCGGTTTGTCTGTGTGAAGCAAGCACACGGCGCGAGAGCACTCTCATTGCGGTATGACACGCAAGAGTGTTCACTGATGGGTGCCGTTGCTGTCACATGCCGCATCTATTAAGAACGGAGAGTGTAAATATGGCGTTGGTCGTAAGCAGTAGCCGGAGCAAAGGAACAATGTACCAGTCCTCGTTGACCGCCAGGAAATCTAATAACATGGAGTTTAGTTTCCTGCGAACCTTTTTTTCAGCATTCCAGTTTCCTCAAACTGAGAAACACGGCACACAACAATATGTCGGCATTTCCGTTCGTGTCAGTCGCCATACGTTGATACGTGCGCTCCCTGCGTACACAATCGGAGCGCGCTTGCCTTCAATATGGAGGAACTGCGGGCTGCGGCCGCTAGATAGCAGCAGATTTTGCATGAGGTCTATTGCATGGCGTCACAGTATGAAAAACATAAATTACAAGATTTAATATAAAAATCATGACTTGTCATGTACAGCATGACTTGCATGCCACGCTCATGGCGCTCACGCGGCCGTTTCGCTAGATTGATATACAACAAACTTGGCATTGCGCGATGTGACTGTGTGACGAACCCAAATGACAAGTGCTAATATGGAAATCATGACATGCCATGTGCAACATGACTTGGACGCCATGTTCACGGCACGCTAGGGGCCGTTTCGCTAGCTTGATATACACCAAATTTGGTATTGCGTGACGTGACTGTATGTAGAACATAAGTGGAAGGTGGTAACATGAAAATCGGTATACTTGCATCACGGTGTGCTCAAGGCCTTTTCGCTAGCTTGATGTACATCAAAATAGGTACTGCGCTACGTGAGTATAAATTACAGGTCTTAACGTGTAAATCATGACTTGCATATTATGCGCAGCATGATTTGCTCCTTCCTGGCTGCTTCGCATTACATCGATTCCCACAATGCGCGGGATCTGCCGGTTTTTGTCTCGGCACGTAGCACTGGCCGATAGGAGGACGGGAGGGCGTCAGTTGTGGTTGCGCCGGCAACGGCGGTGGCGTTGTCTGGCGACGAAACTGCCGTGATGCGCTGTCTTGACGTTGTCGCGGAGGGGGAATGTGACGGCGGACTGCAGCCGCGTACCTGATAGCCGGTGGCTTCGCCTCTGCCATCTGACCAACGCCCAAGGATTGCTGGATCTCCTGGCTTACGACGTCAGCAATGAAATCCACTTGAGGCTGCGGTGAAGGTAGGGATTTTCGCAGCTTCTCCCGCGTGATCACTCTAATCGGTTCACACGAGTAATTGGAGCAGATGTGTTGGATTGCGGTGAAGTATGGCCTAACGACGATTGTATTACCGGTTGCGAATGTCCAGCGTCTTTTCAACTGTCGCTTCCGAGACAAATGCTTGGGAAATGTTCGGTCGGTTCCGTGTCTGTCCAGCGAAGAGCTCGTGCTCAACTTCTCGCATGAGGAGGCGAACTTTCTTGTCTTCGGCCATCGCAAGGTCTGCGTGGTGGACCAATGTGGTCATCTCTTCCTTGAAGAGCGCCACGATTTTATTGGTCAGCTGCACACGGGTTTCAAGCCCAGACTCGGCCTTTTCCTAGCGGACGATGCTTGTGAATGTGGCTAGGAACCTGTTGCGAAAAATGTCCCACGTTCTCGGTTTTCACTCTTGGTTCTCGGCACAGGTCTGAGCGGCTTCTTCCAAAGCGAACTAGACGTGCCGTAGTTTTCCCTCGCTAATACAGGTATTGAACACGGCGACGTGGTCGTACGCTTCGAGCCAGCTTTCCGGTTCTTCAAATGATGGTCCGTAGAAGTTTGATGGCTCCCCTGCATTTTTGTAGCACGACTGTTGCAGGCGGTGGCACAGGGGGCCGTCATCGTTGCCGCCGTGGTGGTCATAGCCGTTGGTTCTTGAATGTTAATGCGTGGAAGTCATACCTCATATATACTTGACAAAGCCTGCGCTTAGAATTCTGATGTCATCACCCGCTGGCTGAAAAGCGGTAGCGTCTCCTGCTGACGAAAGAGCTGCTCTCCTAACGCTCTATCACTCTCCTCGCTTCGCTGGAGTCACGAAATCGCTGGTGGTGAAAAAGTGGCGTTTTCTTGTGGGTGGTCATTTGTCTGTGCTATTTCATTGTGTCGACCGTGAATATCTTTTCGCATCATCGTGTCTGGCGGCATGCACGATGCCGAACGAGCGCTGTTTGCCGGCATGTACCGGCAATTATGATATAGGGAAAATGGTCCAAGTGTTTTCTTTCCCCAGAGATCAAACACCATGCAAGGGGATACGTGCGATTCTACGATACAATTTCATACGAACTGCATGTACCAAGGTAAAACTTTTATAGCGATAGTATTCGTGGTGCTACTATTGTTCAGCGACTCATTTTTGTTTCTGAGTTTGTTCGTGCTCGTGTAGTTATGTGCTAACAATAAGAAGCGTTGCATTACCAATCGTATTTGTTACATCGTTATTTTTCTGTGTGCTAGCGAATACTATTCTAAAACGCATAATTGATTAATTCTATGTCAACAGTATTACGCTGGCTTGTTGAGCTTGAAAACTGAACGCGTTTGACCGTTATCCTCATATCTCGAAAACTTTACAGCATACAATAAACAATCACTATGTATGTAATTTATATCGTATATAATTGGCCGTAGTTTGGATATGCTAAGATTTTCACTACCTGTCTGAACGGCCTTGTACTTAAATTAGCAAAAAAGAATTTGAATTGACTCAGATACAGAGGAACATTGCATTTCAGGACCCCCATTCTTTATGGTTTCCTAGAAAATGTTGCCGCTTCGAATATCTCCTTACGCTGTGTTGATGTTCGCATAACATTGTGAATAACTGAAATGAGCCATACTTACTGCAGGCATGATAAGAGTGTATTTTTTGATGAAGGGATAGTGCGCCAGTTAACAGCATCTATGTTAAAAAAAATAAAAGGCGGCGAACGATGCCTGGATTCGGTCAATTGGCGCACTATGTCTTAATCTTCTCCAACTTCCATATTTCAATACACGAGCCACAATTCGGCAACTTCCGTGCGAGATTTTATTGGCTTTTTATCGAGTGCTAGAGCACAACTGCCACAGAGTTACTTGTAAAGAGACGAAAAAAAAGTCACGGTTTCGCCACAAGGCGAAGCAATGAATGCGATAGCAACAAATTGGAATGTGAAGCGACGAATGGCAAGCAGGTCGAGACGTGCAGCGCGCTGCTCACGCACACATGACGCACGAAAACTACACGCACAGGACGAGAGAGAACTAACAACGTTCCCAGCTCGACACTTAACTCGCTGCTCAAACAAAAACGACGCACGAAACGTGTTCACAGGTACAGACGAGCGTGAACTAACAAGCATAGTTGGCACACTCACTCATGAGTGCACTCAACTCACACTCACTCACACTCATTTGAACGTGGTGAGTTAAGTATGAGTGAGTACTCATGCGTGTGAGTGGACGTGAGTGTGAACGTGAGTGAGAACTCATGAGTGTGAGTGGTCGTGAGTGTGAACGTGAGTGAGTGCGAAGGCTGAAAAAATTGTGGTGAGTGAGTTTGAGTGAGTACTCCCTTAAAGTGCCGACCTATGGAGCTCGGCACACTCACTCATGAGTGCACTCAGCTCACACTCATTTGAACGTGGTGAGTTCAGTATGAGTGAGCACTCATGAGTGTGAGTGGACCTGAGTTTGAACGTGAGTGAGTACTCATGAGTGTGAGTGGAGGTGAGTGTGAGCGTGAGTGAGTACTCATGAGTATGAGTGGACGTGAGTGTGAACGTGAGTCAGTGCGAAGGCTGAAAAAATTGTGGTGAGTGAGTTTGAGTGAGTACTCCCTTAAAGTGCCGACCTATGCTAACAAGTGTCACAGTTGTTACTTCGCTGTGTTTGAAAAGCGTGTTCTTTTCGCAAACGGGGGGGGACTGCCGCGAGCGAAGTGACCTTCATTAAAGTGAGCTAGATTAGGGTAGTGGGCTCGCTGGGGTCCCCTACCTGACGCCGGGTATGTCACATGTGTGGTGGCGCCACCAGCGGCTTGAATGTAGGGTGTTGCCTGGTGGAGGTGTTTGTGCGAGCTGCATCGATGCTATTTTTGTGCGCTGTTGTCATATGCACTACACATAAACGCACGCGACTTTCGACAGGGTAAAAGGTGATGCTAATGTAGCCGAGACAATTAAAAACAAAAAAATTTAAAACAAAACTTGCGCGAGCTAGGTGCGTTCACGTAACACAGGGTGTATGCAGCTCTGCTGTAGCTCGTTAAAAGGTTAAATAAACGACACTGCTGACAGTCAGTACTCGCGCGAGTAAATCAACAGCAAACATTATTTTATGAAGCTCTGTCGCCGTTGTTACTTGTGCGAACGCGCGATTAAAGTGCACGCAAAACTCCGTGCATATGAGGGATGCTGCGCACATTTGAGGTGCATGCAAGTTGCACTAAATGTGAAAAACAGAATGGCAACTTTTCCAACCTTATTTTGAGCGGCTAACAATTGTAAACTGGTTTTTTTTTTGCATTACTTTAGAAAATGGCACTACTTTCGTGACGCACGCGAGCGTGTGATAATACTGCTGATGCTAACCTTGACGCAGACTGGATAGTTTACCACGAGATTTTAATGCCATATATTACACAGATGACGAATGCTTGCAACTGCTTATCCTTTCTGCAGATCTCC